>JAJTUV010000528.1:1682500-1694100 GCA_021653895.1 Mastomys natalensis
TCTGGACAAGAAATCAGCCCTGAGGCACTTTCTCCACACAACTGCCTCTAACCCTCAGGAGCAGCCTGTACTTCAGTCTCAGACACTAGTTCTATCTCACCACACAACTCAATACTAATGTAGAAGCAGCCAGGCACTTCTAGAACACAAAAAGTAGGGGCTCATCCAAAAGAAGTAACACGCTACCAGAGGCAACAAAAGAGAAGGCCCACAAGAACTTTCTAGAAATACAGTGACCTGAATGAGGCATCTGGCCACAGAGAAAAATGTTCCAGAAAGATGAGACTCCCTCCCAAGTGTACTGACCTCCTCCTAGTGATTCCGAGCACAGCCACTGCCCCAAACTGACTTCTGTCTTCTCCAGCTTCTGCCTACTAGCCTAATTGGTTTTCACCCTGAACTTTTCAAATTTATCAAAAACATTTATTAAGCACTGTCTTGTTCCCATGACAGTGTTAGGACACAAACAATGATAATGTGGAATTTTGGAGGACATGCACCCAGCACAGCATTTGGGACACGGCAAGAGAAAAGCAAGAAGGAACTGGGTGTGCATCTATACCAGAAATTGGGAAGTAGAGGCAGGTGGATGAGGAGAGTTCAAGGTCAGTCTCAGTTACATAAAAACTGTTTTTAAAAAATGGGCTGGAGAGATGGCTCAGCGGTTAAGAGCACTGACTGCTCTTCCAGAGATCCTGAGTTCAATTCCTAGCAGCCATGTGGTGGCTCACAACCATCCGTAATAAGATCTGATGCCCTCTTCTAGTGTGACTGAAGACAGCTACAATGTACTCATATAAATAAATCTTTTTAAAAAAAAAAAACAAACAAACAAAAACAAAACAAAAACCCTCCGCGGGCTGGAGAGATGGACTCAGCAGTTAAGAGCACTGACTGCTCTTCCAAAGGTCCTGAGTTCAATTCCCAGCATCCACATGGTGACTCACAACCATCTGTAATAGGATCCGATGCCCTGAGAACTATGACGGTATACTCACATACATAAAAAAGACAAAATTTAAAACAAACAAAAAATTCTGCACAGTGGCATATGTCTTCTTTTTTTTCTTCCTGGAAAATCAATGTTTTTTTTTTAATTCTCAGAGATTATAATTACATTTCTCCCTTCCATTTCCTTCCTCCAAACCTTCTCATATGCCCTTCCCCACTCTTCTTCAAATTCAAGGCCTCTTTTTCATTGACTGTTACTAGATAGATAGATAGATAGATAGATAGATAGATAGATATTCCTAAATATCACTTACTCCATCCATATTATGTTACTTGCATGTATGTTTTCAGGGCCAGTCATTTGGCACTGGAAAACCAATTGGTGTGTTCTTTCCTGAGGAAGACTACTTCTCCCACTCCCAGCTTTCCTGAGTTGCCTATAGCTCATTGTGCAGGGTTGGAGCCTAGCCCCTATCCCCATTTACTTTAGTATGTCCATTAGTGTCATCCTTGATCAAATCACATTTAGACACCCATGTTGGTGAGATTTTACAGGTATAACTTCTAACATCAATTATTAAGAGGAGACACAATCTTGTAGCAAACTCCCTGATCCTCTGGCTCTTAAAATCTTTCCATCCCCTCTTCTACAATGTTCCCAGAGCCCTAGGTGCAGGAGTGTTTTGTAGTATGTAGCCATTGGGATTGGGTGTCAAGTGCCTTTAATTCTAGTACTCAGGAGACAGAAGCAAATGGATCTGAGTTTGAGGCCAGTCTGGTCTACAGAGTGAGTTCTAGGACAGCCATGGCTACACAGAAAAACTCTGTCTAGAAAAACCAAAAATCAATAAAATAAATAAAGACTTAGGGACTGTTGTTATGTAACTGTTGACATGTGGTCTAACCCCAGAACTTAAGAGGGGGACAAGCAGGGGAACAGGGGGATCATAAGTTTAAAGCTAGCCTGGGCTACACTTCAAGATCTTGTCTCCAAAAATGAAAAGAGTTTGAGAGTTAACAGGGAAGAATAGGCAAACAAGTTTTAGCTGCAAGCAGGAAGAAGGCTCAGCATGGCCACCTCCAACATGAGCATTTGCATCATATACAGGGAAAGGGTGACAAGCAGGAGGCTAGAGCCAGTATTGCTGGAGGCAGTGGGTGAGAGAGCAACAGGGAAGGCACTGGACAAAGACTCGGGGTTCTCGCCATGATCTAGGGACTGAGTCTATCTAGCTGGCTCTTTGAGCTTCAGCTTTCTCAGATGGAGAATGGGCGTAATTAGCCTGGATGACCTCTTTCATAAAATTAAGGACCTTCAGATTTTTAGGAATTTCAAAGCTGCCAGAGACCTAGAAATCTTGCTTGATTCCAAAACTTGTGAAATGAACAAAGAGCCCTGCAAAGGTAAAACAACTCCCTCAAAGTATACAGGGCAAGTCACTCTGGGAGGAACCTGTAAGCACAAGTCCTCAAAGCCAGAGGCACTTCCCGAACGCACATCATAAACTCTTATAAGCTGTAGAAATAACGGGCTGTGCCCGGGCACACCTCCTGAGGGGCAGATGGATCACTGAATCTTGGGAGCCTCAGAATTCCTTCTACACCTGAACTAAAGAGGAACCCAGGGGTTCCAAGGAGCTTCCCCGAGACGAGACGTGGTTATAAACATCAGGAACAAGAAAAAGTCTCTTAACGCTCCCGGCATGGATTTCATATTCAGTATGATGGGGGCTATTAGAGCGCCCCATTCTGACAGATTCGAGTTCGAACTCTCACGGGAAGCAGGCGCGAAGCACTTTTGAGCTGGAAACATCAGTTTCTCTATCTGGAAAATGGGCCCCCGAGAGCAGGATTGAGGTCAATGTGGGCCGCCAGAGGGGCGGGACGAGTTGCCTGAGCCTGGAGGATGCTCTGGCAGCCAGGGGCTCCTGAGAGCCCGGAGCAAAGGAGGAGGCGGGCCCGTGGCTACCGGGTGCCTGAGGAGGGGGAGGGACTGTGCACGTCCTGTCGCGCCGCGTCGTGCAACGCCGGCAGCCTCCTCTAGCCCACACTCGCGGAACCCACGTCGTCTTGGCGCGCGCAACCCTTACATAAGCGTCCCCGGCGCCGGTGCTGGTGCTGGTGCACTTCCACCCACAGCGACCTGCAGCAGGAAGAGTAAGGTGTAGAACGCCGCGGACACTCACCTCCACCCAGCTGCCTCAATCCGTGGCCGCCGCCTCTGACAGGGAACAGCTGCGGTCTCCGCGCAACCAAACTTGCTGCAGCACTGGCTCCGCCCGTAAGACTTTCCATTGGTTGAGACAGCCCAACCCCTCCAAAGATTGGATGAATGGCCCTATCATTCACCGCTCCCCCTTTCAGGACTCCTCCCTGCACCCACCTACCCCTCGCGTTTAAGCCTTGGCGCCTCACGTCAGCTCCTCCCCTCGCGTCCCCAGAGGACCTTCTGATTGGTGAAGAGGCGGGAAGAGCCCACCCCCTACGCGCCACCGCCTACTCCCTTTTCTTGTAAGCCTCACGTGGGCTGTCTAGCGCGGCCAGGGCCCGCAATAGGCGGAAGTGGTTCGTCAGAGAGCTCATCCTGATTGGCTGTCGGCGGGGGTGGGGACGTGCAATTCATTCAATCGGGTAGCACGTGTCTCTTAAAACCGCAACCATAACAGATGCACGGGGGTTGGAGCATTGCTGCCAGACGCACTTACTCTTAGCAGATACAGAGGAGGTCGCAGGAGAAGCGTTAGCTAAGAGCTGGAGGAAACAGAGAACGCCGGTACCACCTGGGGTTGTTTGTCTGCGACCTTTAGAACCTGCGTGATGGGGCGGTGGGGTGGTCCGGAGCCCGCCTCTGTGTGACCTTGGAGCGTCAGCTTCACGTCTCTGAGCTCAGTTTCCCGATCGGCAAAGCCAGGCCGCTCAGAACCTTAAAGGTTTTCTTTCTAGAAGGTTCGATTTAGCTAACGAAAGTCACCAAAGCAACTCCAAAGTCCTACCTTCCAGTGATAGGAGAGCTGGCAGTAAATAAATACAGTCTATCATCATTGATCAGGCCAAAAGAAAAATAGACCATTTCCTGACAGGACAATCAGGAATTATGAGAACATTGTGTTAAACAATAATTGCTTACTAACTCCGACTCTACTGTGTATAGCTTGCCACTGGGCTGCTGGGCAAAGTGGCACAGATATACCAGTACTTTACTTAGAAGACTGAGACAGGAGAATTTCAAGTTCAAGGTGGGCCTCTTCAGTATGGCTTCTCTCTATTTTAAAGAAAAAAAAAAAGGCAATTCCAACCTTCTGGTCCTCCCTTTATCTGTCAGAACCCCTACTTTGCATGGATCCAATACAACTATATATTAGGAGAATATGGATTTAAATTCCAATTTTTCAGATTCATATATTACTTTTAAACACTAAGTATGTGTTTGGTGTTATGCTAGGAAGAGTGGTGAGCAAGACCTAGCGTCAGCCATTGCATCAAAGACTTCATATGCCTAACAACAATGACCAAAAAAAGCCAGGCATAACGCCACAAAACTAATCTCAGCACTTGGCTGTTCTAAGGCAGGAGGATCAGGAAGTGTGGGTTTAGGGGTGTTGTTTTTTGTTTTGTTTTGGTTGGTTGAATATTTCTTGTTTGAGACAAAGAAGTCTTCCTATGTCGTTTTGCCTGGCCTGGAACTCACTGTGTAGTTGAGGCTTGCCTGGAACTTCTAGATTCCAGTGCCTCTGTCTCCTGAGTGCTGGATTAAAGGCATATGCCACCACACGCAACTGAGAAGCAGGAGTTTTAGGCCTGTCTGAGCTACATAAGAACTTGTCTCAAAAACAAAAACCGTATCATTATTTATTTATGGGCATACCTGTGTATAAGGTCAGTGGTGTGTCAGTTAACCTGGAGCTGGAGTTAAATCAGGAAGAGTTCAAACTCTGTGACCACCGGGCAGAGGCCTCTACCTCTCTAACTGGATTTCCACATGAAAAGAGATTACACTTAATGGTGACTGAATCTTTCCATTGCTGATCCTAATTACTCTTCTAGTACAAGAATACCTGTGATTTCCTGTCTATAGATAACTTTCCTCCACTACATAGGTGTAAGACTTGGATCCAGTGTCCTTCAGAAAGGTTTAACTGGCCATGCAAAAGGGTTTGTGTGAGATGGTGTGACTTGATCCTTCTTGGTTCCTGTAAGCATTGAGTTCCGAGCAGAGGACCTGTTTTTGCCTGAAGGTTCACATGACTTCTACACCCACCCCAAATGACTCAGACATGAACAAAGAAACTGATGGAGACAGACAGAACCAGAAAGCGAGAGGACAGCTGTGAACAAAGGCACTGCAGGCTCTGGGCATACGCTCTGGCATAATTTTACGTAGCTCAACTTAGATTAGGAAACAAGATAATTGTCTACCGAGGCTTTCTCCTGTCCCATGATGAGTTTCCCTGACAGATGGGGATGGCTCCCATTCCAGGCACCAGAGGCCAAGCGACCAAGCTGCTGGGGTGAGAAGCTTTAGCATAGTTGGAAACTACTTCTCAGCCTAGACTCAGTACCACTCATGTTAGAATCTCAGGTATGAAGCTCTGCCTTATGAGAGTAACAGGAAGTCAGAAACACTGGTAGCGTCCCAAGCCACCCAAGCCCATCCCTGGGGAATGAGGGCCCTGTATTTCCATGCTGGTTTTGGAAGCTCTCCAGATGGGAGGCCTCGGAAGTATTTCCCAGGCTTCTGTGGTTATAACCTTCTTGGTGCTCTAAAAACAAAACCAACCTGATTTCTGGGCTCACACCCACTCTTAAAGATTATGTGTCAGGAAATCTTGGGTGGAGCTCAGAAATTTTTTATTGATTTTTTTTTTTTAACTGATAATGAGATCTTGGGAAACTTGGCTAGAATCCTAGGAAATTTCAACAGGTAAGACCAGACAAAAGGGCATACCCTGGCCTTAGGCAGGTTTGGCCACGAGTTTGGCTGTGATGCATAGGATATATAGGATACAGATCCAGGATAGATAGGGAGGGAAGTGTATCCAGCATCTCAGGGGCTTCTATAAGGCCTTCTTTGTGTCTTCCACTTTCTGGAGAGTGATGTGGCTTTTGTCTTCTAACCGCTTGCTCACATTTCAGTACAGCCACTGTAAGAGTTGAGTTTGGCCCGGTGGTGGTGGTACCATTGGTTTATTTTTAAATACAGTGTCAAAGCCAGGTGTTGTAGCACACACCTTTAATCCCAGCACTCAGGAGGCAGAGGCAGGCGGACCACTGAGTTCAGTGCCAGTCTGGTCTACAGAGTGAGTTTCAGGACAGTCAGGGCTACACAGACTTGACTTGAAAAACCAGAGGAGAGAGAGAGAGAGAGAGAGAGGAGAGAGAGAGAGAGAGAGGAGAGAGAAGTGCTTAGTTTAACAAACATTTGTTCATGATAAATAGAAACCAGCCCATGAGAATTAGTTTTAAAGGATTGGAGTAAATGAAACTAGCCCAGAGGCCAAGAGTCCTGTACTACAGGGGACTCCAGGCCTCTGTATTTAAGAAAGGAAGAATTGACTACAACCAACAACCTGTAACAGGCCAACTCAGGTCCAGGTTATGGTCAAACAAGCTGCTATGATGAGCCATTGAAGGATAGCTCCTTTTTCTTTTTTAAGGTATTATTTATTATTACTTTCTGTGTATGGCTGTTTTGCCTGGTATTCCCAGAAGCCAGAATAGGGCATCAGATTCCCTGGAACTGGAATTGCAGGTGGTTGTGAGTTGCCATGTATTTGCTGAGAACTGAATCCATGTCTTCTCAAAGAATAGCAGGCAAAGGTCCTAGATCTTTCCTTTTTTTTTTTTTTTTTTTTGGTTTTTTGAGACAGGGTTTCTCTGTGTAGCCCTGACTGTCCTGGAACTCACTCTGTAGACCAGGCTGGCCTCGAACTCAGAAATCCACCTGCCTCTGCCTCCGCCTCCCAACTGCTGGGACTAAAGGCATGCACCACCACTGCCCGGCAGATCTTTCCTTTTTTAATATTTCCATTTTCCAGGTCCTCAAGGAATTTAGGTCACACTACTGGGTCTCTGGGGATTGTTTCCATATTTCAGTACTACTAAGCCATGCTGAGCCATCATAACAATGAGGGAAGGGAGGCCCTCTGAAAGTCACTGGGTCCATAGCAGTGTCCCACCAGTCCATGACCAAGCAGACATGGGTTAGTTTTAAGAGCATAGCACTAAGATCCTTGAGCCCACACATCTACAGAGAAATCAGGAATGTTAAGCACACAAGATTGTCTTTCCATTGAGAAAGATGTTTAAAGAAAGAGAGAAGAGAAGACCCTGTTCTTCCATCCAGGAAGTTGAGAATTGGAAGTGATTAATACCTGGTGATCTCTGTTATCTGTTGATCCAGATCATATCAAGCCTCTACAACCAGGACTGGAGGTAGGAAGTAATCTAAATGACTCTTATAGCCAGAGACTTCCCCCAGGTTCTCACAACCAGGAGAAGAGGTGGTAGTAGCCCAAATGACCTCTACACTATCTGTATGAGTGAGAACAGGCCAGAACCTCAGGCCCTTAAGGTAGTACAGGTATCCTATCTCTAGAACCCATCTTCTTGGAAAAAATGACATGTACCCTGTGTCAAGTTTCAATGAAATTATGCTTCCTCCTATACCAGGGGATTGTACTATGCCAGGAAACTTTCCTAAATTATGCTGGTCTTAAATAAGTTGCGAATGAGCCACCTGCTTGCTATTAGACTCTTGAGAAGTCTTGATCCAGGTTGATGAAGTCAGTCTGACCCGGGTTTTCATTCTCATTTCTTTGCTGTTTCCTTCTCTGCCTGACACAGGTCCAAGTTCCCACTTGTTCTACAAGTTTGCATCGTTGCTGCAATGTGCAAACTGTGCAGCTGTGCAAAGCTACCCTATGCCCTTGCCTGGATATAGTTTTTGGGTTGGAGGCAACTATATCAACACTTCCCCTATTGTGGTTTTCAAATTCCCTTCATCCTGTTTGTTCTTCCCCTCTCCCCACTCAATCTTTTAAGCCGCTGCCTGCTCTGGCTATTTGGTATGAACAGTCCCATCTCCACAAGTTCTTTCAACCCTTCACCAGCACTGGAGAGCCTTGGGATGCATCTTCCCCATACTGTTTAGTTGTAGAGGTCTCTGTCAGCACAGCAATCCTCTCCTCCTTTCCTCTGAATAAATGGCCCCCTACAAGCAAAGGGATAGGTGGTTACCTCCGAAGTGCCTCCCACTCTCATGAGGGTGACCATGACATCCTCTTAGCCACAGTGCACATGAAGTTTCTGTTCTGTCAAATTGTCATTTCAATGCCCACAAGCCCAAGTACACAAAGCCTGTGGTAAACACCTCACCACAGCCAAGTCATTGCCCACAGGTTGAGGCCAGAAGAGGGATGAATATCCAACCCACTCAAAGCCACAGGTCCTCTGGTTGATCTAGTAACCTTATCAAGTATGAAGGGATGCTGTTCCCATTTGACAGGTATGGATACTGAGGCTCCCAGAACTGAAGTGACCTCTGATCTCACAGCCTGGGACTCCCTGGCTGTGCTTTTTTTGTATTCTGCTGGTCACCTTGGATCACCTAGGCAAGAAAGAATAGACTTCAGATGTCAAACAAAGGGCTTTGTTTTGATATTTGCTTCTTAAGGACATCTTAAGGCTTGAAGCTAGAAGGACTTTGAACAATGTGTTTCCAAGATCTCCCATAAGATAAGGAATGCCTGGGACCTGGTTGTACAAATAGCTTCTCAGGCCTCTGCACAGACCTGTTTCTGCAGTGGGCTTACAATGGGGTGCACGCTTGTGCTTGTTAACAAAGGGAGTTTGTGCACCCAGACGAGGAAAAAGCTCAGGAGATGGGATAAACCCACATCACCCCTGCATATCTGAACAAGTTGTGTTCTTGGCCCTGTAAATTAAGCTCACCTCCATACAGGAAACCTTAAGCAGTGAGCGCTCTTCTTTTATGGGTTGTTTTTCAGTAACTGTGTGGTTGTTTGCTATTCACTTTGAATCGCCTAAGTGATAAGGTGGAGGGCTGTGGGAAGGCTTGGTGGGTAGAGCATTTGTCACCAAGTGATGAGGTTGAATTAATTGAACCTAAGAACCTTCCCAGCTTCTCTGTGGGTGTCTAAAAAACTAAGAGTGTAGACCAGTTGTCTGAACAAGAAAACTAGAAGCCTAGCTGGAGGGGGTGGCTTACATCTGTAATCCTATACCTTAGGAGGCTGAGCCAGGCATGGTCACAGTTATGTGACCTAGTTTATGTGAAATCTCTTCCTGGGAGGCAGCTTCCTCCTCTGGCTAGTTCCTGGCCTTCAGCCTTTCCTTTCTGCCCAGCGTGAAATTCCTGGGAAAATGTTGGGGACTCTGATCTTCTATCTTTCCTTTCTTTCTTTTTTCTTTTGTTTGTTTTGTTTTGTTTTTGTTTTTGTGAGATAGGGGTAGGGGTGGGGGTGGGGAGGCTGTCCTCTGTGAGTAGCCCCGGCTGTCTTGGAACATGATCTGTAGAGACCAGGCTGGCCTCAAACTCAAGAGATCTGCCTGCCTCTGCCTCCCAGATGTGCCGCCACCCTTCCACCCCCAGGATGGGGGTCTGTGATTTCAATACGCTGATGGCACAAGTTTCTCTCTAGAATTGTTTCCTTTCCTTCAAGGATGGTCACAGGAGAAACTGTGCAAGTCTGAAGCCAACTAAGGCTACACAGTTAGTTTCAAACCAGCCTGGGTAACAAAAAAGAACAAGGCCCTGGACTTAGGCTGTGCCATGTGTTTGGAATGCTACCCCTCTGCCCTCTGCTGTAGACTCTAATATAGCCACAGTGACCCCCAAGCTCCTGATGTTCATCACCTCTGTCCAAGTTTGCTTTCCATTGCTGTGATAAACACCATGACCAAAGCAATTGGGGAGAAATGGTTTATTTGACTTAAACATCCTGATTACAGCCCATCATGAAGGGAAGTCGGGACAGGAATTCAAACAGAGACCATGAAAGGAAAACTGTTGATCAGCCTGCTTTGTATACAGTCCTCACTGGTGTCCTGGGGTGACACCACACACAGTAGGCTGTGTCCTCCCTCTTTAGTCAGTAAACAAGAAAATGCCCTCACCTTACCTACCCACGGGCCAATCTGATGTAAAGTCTTTTGTAGTTGAGGTTTCCTCTTCCCAGAGGAGTCTAGCTAGGGTCAAGTTGACTAAAACAAATAACCCCCCCCCAAAAAAAAATCCTAGTCACTGGGTATATCAATCACACTCCAGGGCAGGCCAACATAGTTGGCCAAAGCAAAACACTCTGTGGGGGGTTTGTGTACTTTTTGTTTTATATTATTGATTTTATTTTTGTCTGTTTTGATTTTTTTTTTTTTTTGTCTTTTGTTGTTTTCTTCTCTTTTTAAGAAACAGAGAAAGAACATGAGCTTGAGTGGATTGGGAGGGGGAAGAATATGCTCAGAATATGTTTTAAAAGGTAATAAACATAAAGAAAATAATTATGCAGCATAGCCTCCATGTCCAGCTCCCTGGCCCCCATCTCCCCTGAGAGCAGGCTGGGCCTGGCAACTTCCTTCTAAGAAACAGAATATAGCAAAGAGTGATGAATGTCACCTCTAATGTCACAGCCCTGAGCCTGGTTTCTGTCTTGCTCCTGTTCTCAGATCCTCACACTTGCTTACGCTGATTGAAGCAAGCTGCTGTCTCCTGAGTGACTCTCAAAGAGGATCAAGTAGCAACAGCCAACAAGAAACTGAGGCCATTGGCCTAATAATAATCTATGAAGAGCAGAATTCTGTAAACAGTTCCACGAATGAATGAGTGAACCTGATGCTTGACAATACATCCACCACCTGGGCACCTGGGGGCCCACTGTACAGTGTTCTTGGGAGCCCTTGAAAAGCCTGTACCAGGCTAAGCCACTCCCAACCCCAACACCCCCCCCCACACACACACACAGAGGAACAAAGAGATAATGACGGTGTGCTGTCTTAAGCTACTAATGTTGTTTTAAGCCACTAAATTTCATTTAAGCTCTCTGGAGGTTTAGATGATATCCATAGAGGGATTACTCCAGAACCAGTAAAAACTGCTTGAAAGATAATGGGTAAAATAAATTAGGGCAGAGCTGGGGGCACAGGAAATTTTGTCCAACCTGGGGGGACCCTTTGGGGGGTTTAAGGCTTGCTGGTTACTTTTGTGAGTTCCAGGGCAAACAAAGCTGGAAATTGCTAAAAAAAAAAGGGGAAGGAGATAGGACATTGCATGTTTTCCTTTTAAGTCTACATTCTTTCCCCCAGGGGATTTGTCAAAACAACAGGGAACTTAACACCTTCAGATTTAACCTATGTTGGTCCTAAAGATCAAAGATAAAAAAGATGGCTTCCTACCTTTAGGGGTGCTTGGTCTGGACGGCTAAGTTTTGGGTGTGTCACGTTTGGGCTGCGGGTGAACATCTACCTTACCCAGACCGGGGTCAAGCAAACTTGTGGGATGAAGGCTCAGGTCAGACATGGGAAGATGGGGGGTGGAGAGATGGCTTTGTATTTTTTTTTTAAAAATTTTTTATTTTTTTCATTAGTGCACTGTCGTGTCTCAGCACACTAGAAAGGGCATCAGATCCCGTTTTAAA
>JAJTUV010000529.1:0-250000 GCA_021653895.1 Mastomys natalensis
AGGGTCAGTGTTCCTACCCAGCCTGCTTGGTTTCCTGTCCCCATCTTCGAGGATGGAGTTACAGGCAAGTTTCCCACACCCCCCATCATTTACATGGGTCCTGGGAAATCCAAGGGGCCCTCATGCTTATCAAAAGGCTTTACCTAGCCACCCTTGCAGCCCCTTATTATCTTAAGATAATAGACAGGATTCAGTCTTGATGGAGGAGTTCAACCTTGAATGCTTTGACCCAAAGTTTTTCTTTAAACTTTTTGTGCAACGTCCTAAGCGAGCGGGATGGGGAGAAGTATCAAAAAGTAAACACTTAAACCCTGGTCATCTTTTCAAACCTTAAGTTTAAAACCTTCTAAATGGGGAAACCTTTAGATTTCCTTGAGGACCAATTACCCTGGTTTTAAAATAATTTGCATTGTGGGGCTGTTGAGGTGACTTTTCTCAGCATCTTGATTGTCCGTCCACAAAAATTTTTCTTCAATTTGAGTGCCCTGTTAGTTGTTTTTTTTTTTTTTGTAATTCAGTTTTTTTTTATTTTCATACAATTGATTGGAGAAATTTTCACTCCCCTCCCCCCTCCCAGATGCACCCCCCTTTCCCCTCCCCACACAATTTTGTGTCTTCTTTCTTTTTTTGGGGGATTTCCTTGTTTATTTTTTGGTGTTTGGGGTTTTCTCTGTATTCCAGGTTTCCTGGAATTTACTAGAAAACCCATTGCCTTTGTAAAGAGTCTGTCTCCTGCTCTGAGTGTAGAGATTAAAGCTATGCCCCCTAGATCGCCATGTGTCCTTTTTTGTTTGGTTAGTAAAAAACTTGGGTTTTTTTTGTTGTTTTTTGAGACAGGATGTTTTACTAGCTCTGGCTGTTTAAAAAGGGCTCTTTAGACCAAGTGACTTTTAGATTGCAGAGATTACCTGGCCTCATTTGCTGGGATTAAAGAGTGAACGACACCCCCTTTAAATTTAAAGACTCCCTTACTTAATTTTTAGTCTTAAGTAAGAACTCCAATTGTGTGGAGAACTTTATACTTGTTATTTTTATAAAATGTTGCAGTTGGGTTTTTTTTTTAGCTGTAAACACAGAAAAATTATTCCAGTAGTCAGATTCAGCTTTTTTGGGAAAATAACCTTTTTATTTGGGGGTCATTTATGTTTCCCCCAGGGTTGGACATGGATTGAGGCGGAGAAGATGAAATTACAAAGTTTAGATCAGGCTGGAGGGGGGGCAAAAAATTTGGGGTCAGGTATCTACAAAACCCCGGAAAAATCTGGACAAGGCATGTAGGTGAGCCTGGAAAAAACCGGATAAAGGCCCACGGTACAAAACAGACAGTTGATGGGTTGTCCCCGTTTACCAAAAAAAACGAAGTATTTCAGACCTCTTTCCTTTTCCCCCCGATTTTTTTTCCCACAAGGATTTTTTTGGTTAGACCGTGACAGAGGGGCCGGAAAGGCCCAGTTCAGTTGAGGAAGATCCTTTTGGTTTTGGGGAAAGTTTTTGGAAGAACAAAACAGCCCCCTGGCTCTAAAAGATGCTCTGAACAGACTCCAAGGGAACATGAGCATAAAGGCAAAAAGCAGAGGAAGCAGTAAGGACCCTTTTCAAACAAATCTGAATTTCCACAGGGGGATCTGGTTTCTGGCCCAGTGAGGAAGTGCACTAACCTTGAGACACTTGACCCCCCAGTGAGTGGAAACCTCTTGAAGCGGGGGAAGAAGGGGGAATGGGAAAACTGTCGAGGGGCACTGGAAGGGCAAAAGACTGGACTATAAAAAAAAGATGAAGATTAATAAAAAAATAATCGGTTTAGATCCAGCACTTTGTTTTTTCCAGGAGAGGGAAAGGGTTAATTTTAATTGGAGTATTTTATAGAAGAAGAGTGATGATTCTGTTCTCCAATTTGCAGCACTTACAGAAAAATGCCCACACAAAAACTGAGATATTCCATTGTGACAAAATCCAGGGGAACTTTCTGGTAGACAAAACTTTAAAAAAAACTTTCCCCCCAACTGGGGGGATAACATTACAACTGAAACTCTGCTAGCAGATACTTTGCCTTTTTGTGCTCTTCTAATGTTCCTGGGGAAACTGAGGTCCTGCTTTGTACGCTTTTTAGAAAAAAAAAAAAACAAAGGGAACACACCCACAAGATCATCCTAAGTTGTTTAGCTCTGTCAAAAAACCTCTGGTTTTTTTTAAATGAACTTTGGGTCTGGGTGGGGGGGGGGGTTGGGGGCCTAGTTAAAAGGTATATTAATTTTTTAAAGAAAACATTATAGAGAATTTACTATTAAATTGGGACCCACCCAGGGCCTTTTCTTCCTGTACTAAACCCGGACACATTAAACATGGGAATGAAAGCTTTCAGCCCCATGCTATCGCTTTTCATTTTATACAGCCATAGCCCTTTTTAGTACCCCCCTGGGACCCAAGGGTAAATCTTGGCTTCTATACCGGGAACTTTAGGAAATACCCATTTCAAGTACATTTAACAGTCAAAAGTCCAAAACAAACCCCTAATGGTGTTAATCAATGGAAATGCCCCTGAAGTTCTTATGTTTTTAAAATTTTTTCTTTCTAATGAAGGGAAATTTTTAGAAAGGGGGGGGCCCCGGGGGGGGGTTTACATTTTTTAAGGAAAAATGGGGGGCCCCCCCTTTTTTAACCTTCCAAAAAAAAAAAAAAAAAAATTTTTTAAAAAAGGGGGTTTTTTAAAAAAATTTTTTAAAAAAAATTTTAAAAAAAAAAACCAAAAAAAATTTAAAAAAAATTTCCCGGGTTTTTTTTTTTGGGGGTTTTGCCGGGGTTTTTTTTAAAAAATTTAAAAAAAAAAAAAAAAAACCCCCTTTTTTTTTTTTAAAACCCCCCTTTTTTTTTTTGGGGGGGGGGGGGTTGGGGGGGGGCCCGGGGGGTTTTTTTTTAAAAAAAACCAAAAAAGGGGAAAAAAAAAAGGGGGGGGGGGGGGAAAAGGGTTTTTCCGTTTTTCCCAAAAATTCCCCCAAAAGTTTTTTTCCCCTTTTTAAAAAAACCCCCCCAAAAAAGGGGAAAAAACCCCCCCCTTTTTTAAAAACCCCCTTCCCCCTTTTTTCCCGGGTTCCCAAAAGGGGGGCCCCAAAAAAAAAAAACCCCAAAGGGTTTAAAAAAAAAATTTTTTTTTAAAAAAACCCCCAAAAAAATTTTAAAACAAGGGGGCCCCCTTTTTTGTTTTTTTTCCCCTTTTCAAAAAATTTTTTTTTTTCCCCGGGGGGTTTTTGGGTTTTTTTTTAATGTTTTTTTTTCCCCCGGGGGTTTTTTTTTTTCCCCAAAGGGTGAAAAAAAAAGGGGGGGTTTTTTACCTAAAAACCCAAAGGGGAAAAAAAAACTAAATTTTTTTAAAGGGGCCCTTGGGGAAAAAATGAAAAAATTCCCCCAACCCCCAAAAACCGGGGGGGAAAAAAAAAATTTCCCCCCCAAAAAAAAGAAAAAATTTTTTTTTTTTAAAAAAAAGGGGGAAAAAACCAAAAAAGGGAAAAACCTTTTTGGGGGTTTTTCCCGGGGGGGGAAAAAAAATTTAAAAAAAAAAAATTTTTTTTTTTTAAAAAGAAAAAAAAAAAAAAAATTTTTTTTCCAAAATTTAAAAAAAGGGAAACTTTTTTTTTTCCTAAAAAAAAAGGGAAACTTTAAAAAAGGGAAAAATTATTTAAAAAAATTAAAGGTTTTTTTTGGGGGGGTTTTGGGTTTTAAAAAAGAAAAAAAAACCTTTAAAATTTTTTTAAAAATTTAAAAAAAAAAAAAAAAAAAAAAAACCCCCCAAAAAAAAAAAAGAAAAAAAAGGGGGGTTTTTTTAAAAAAAAAAAAGGAAACCAAAAAAACCCCCAAAAAAAAAAAAATTTTTGGGGGGGAAAAAAACCCCCAAAAAAAAAAAAAGGGGTTTTTAAAAATTTGGGGGGAAAAAAATTTTAAAAACCCGGGAAAAAAAAGGGGGGGGTTTAAAAAATTTTAAAAAAAAAAATTTTTTTTTTCCCCAAAAACCCCCCGCCCTTTGGGAACCTTCCCAAGGGGGGCCAAAAAAAAGGGGACCAAAATTTTTGAAAAAAAATTTTTTTTCCCCCCCTTTTTTCCTTTTTTTTTTTTTTTTTTCCAAAAATTTTTTTTTTCCCCCTTTTTTTTCCCCTTTTTTTCCCCCCCCCCCTTTTTTCCTTTTTTTTTTTGGTTTTTTTGGGGGAACCTTTTTTAAAAAAAAAAAAACCCCCCAAAAAACCCCCCCCCCCCCCCCCCCGGGGGGGGTTTTTAAAATTTTTTTTTTTAAAAAAAAAACCCCCCCATTTAAAAACCCCCAAAAAATTTTTTTTTTGGGGGGAAAAAAATTTTTTTTAAAACCTTTTCCTTTTCCGGAAAAAAAGGGGAAAAAACCCCCAAAATGAAAAAAATTTTTTTTTGTTCCCCCCCCGGGGCCCCCCCCCTTTCCCCCCAACCCCAACCCCCCCCCCCGGGGGTTTTTTTTTTTTCCTCCCCCAAAGGGCCCCAAAAAACCTTTTCCCCCCAAAATTTTTTTTTCCCCCCCCTTTTTTTTTCCCCCTTTTTTTCCCCCCAAAAGGGTTTTTCCCCCAAATTTTTAATTTTTAAAAAAGGGAAGAAAAAATTAAAAAGGGAAAAAAAGGGAAAAAAAAAACCCCCCCCAAAAAAGGGTTTTTTTAAAATTTTTTTTTTTTTTTTTTTTAAAATTTTTTTGGGGGGGGGGCCCCCCCAAAAAAACCCCCCCCCTTCCGGGGTGGCAAACCAAAAAAAATTTTTTCCCCGGGGGGGGGAAAAACCCCCGGGTTTTTGGCCCCCGGGGTTAAATTTTTCCCCCAATTTTTCCCCGGTTTTTATAAAAAAAAAAAACCCCCCCCTTTTTAAAAATTTTTCCCCCCCCAAAAAAAAGGAATTTTTTTCCCCCCTTTAAACCTTTTTAAAAAATTTTTTTTTTTTAAAAACCCCCCCAATTTTTTTTTTTTTTGAAAAAAAAAAATTTTGGGATATCAGCCGGCTGAGGAGTGTTGACGACGAGGCCAGGGGGAGAAGGGTTTATAAAGGGAAAAAAACCACAAAACCAGGGGGTGAGGGGGAATCATAAAACAAACTATAAAACATCAGTGGACATTATCATAAAAAAACAGTGGAAGGATCATGTGGGAAACACCCTGTGTACTTATTTTTGAAGAATTTAATCTTACCTAATCATCTATCATGTGGCTAGCCTGTCCTTGGAACCCAGAGCCTAAGAACCAGATAACCTGCGTTCTAGGTTCCTCCCTTTTGTGGTCTGCTAAGTTCCTGGAATGCAAATGGCCTGGCTTCAGCCTGTACATGCTAGGGGGTCTCAAAAAAAGTTTATTCTTTTCAGTATCAAGCCCAACCCTTTTTATGTCAAGTATTTGCCACCATGGTGGTTAAACTTCTATCACTCTGACCAAGCATCTGCTACACACAACTTAAGGGAGGAAAGGTTTAATTCTCAGTTTGAGATGGTTTGGTTCATGGCCCCCTGACTCCACTGCTTTGGGTCCATGCATAGGGAGGCAGAACAGTGTGGCAAAGAACATGTGGTAGAGATAAGTAGTTTGCCCATCAATGGAGAGGAGACAGAGACCAACAGAAAGGGGCCAGGGTGAAGGTATTTTATGCAAAGGCACTCTTCCATTGAACCACTTCCTACAACAATGTATGAAGTCATGGGTTTGTCAGCGCCCTAAGGATCCTGTTGTCTCTGGAAACCTCCTCATCTCCACAGCTGTGCTTGATGGATCTTCTAGGCAACTTCCAGTGCAATCAAGCTGAGACGCAAGATTCACATCGCAACCACTGAGCCACATCCTCAGCCCCTAGCAACCAGTTTTCAAATAATTATGTGGTTTTCTAAGAGTTGTCAGAGGTGACTTACTATTTTTGTATCATAATGAATACAAGGAGTTAAAAGTTGTTAATGTGTTTTAATCCATTTCTGGTTTTAGCTCATTTCATAGAAATTGCCTCTTTTTAAAAATCTCTGAAATAGAATTTCTTTGTGTATCCCTGGTTGTCCTGTATCTTTCTCTGTAGATCAGGATGTCCTGAACTCAGAACCTGGCGGCCTCTTCTTCCTAAGTACTGGGATTAAAACCACATGTTACCACGTTCTGAAAATTTCATGAAAGAGAGACTCCTGTATATCTTTATAGGAGTTATTTATGTTCTCCTAAAAGTCTTATATCACCTTCATGAGATCGGATTTTAGATGTGAATCTTGCTTTTTAAGTGTGTTGGTGTGTGCGGAGCTTACTGTGGTGAGAAACTGGGTTCTGATGTTGGTAAGTACCATTGGTTTCTGTTGCTAATGTTCTTGTGCCTGCCTTTCTCCATCTGGGTATCTCTGCTGTGAACTGGCCTTGCTATCTCTGACTGGAGCCTGTCTTTCCTGTGAGACTGTGATCCTGTTATCCTGGGTGTGTTAGAACTCTTGTGCCCCGGCCCTCTGGGATTCGATGAGACCCTAGGGAAGGGGAGGGCAAAAGATGGGACAAGAGACACAAGGAAGAAGCACAGGTCTGGATGTCTGATGAGTGCTTGAACTTTATAGTTCAGGTCGCCTTTAGAAAGGCAAGCAGGCCGGGCGGTGGTGGCGCACGCCTTTAATCCCAGCACTTGGGAGGCAGAGGCAGGCGGATTTCTGAGTTCGAGGCCAGCCTGGTCTACCGAGCGAGTTCCAGGACAGCCCGGACTACACAGAGAAACCCTGTCTCAAAAAACCAAAAAAAAAAAAAAAAGAAAAAAAAAAAAAAAGAAAGGCAAGCAGGCAGGAGGAAATCAGGGCCATCATCCGGTAATTGTTAAATTCTTTGCAAGCATTCCTTAGCCCAAACCACTTTCTCTCCAGCAAGAAGGCAATAAAACATTTAAAGGCTCAAGTTGCTAATTTTCTCTCCCAGGCAGGAAGGCTGATAAGGTCTTCTTCCTTAACTCAGGCTATCTACTTAACTGACATTTGCTCTCAGAAAGAAGAAAGTCTTGGCTCCCAGCACTCTTGGATGATCAGTATGGGAGGGACCACACCCTGTTTTGAGTGGGATCAAGGTGCATCTGGGTGTGGACTGAGTGCGTGGGGATCTAGAGCACAGGCTCCACTTCTGGGTGCAGATGGAAAACCCCAGTCACTGCTCTTAACCATGTGCCATCTCCCCAGCTACAAGACACTATATTCTATACAGTGTTGTATATGTAGGATTAACTTTAGCTCTCCTAAAAGAAATGTGAATATGATATTTATATAATAAATATAATACTTATGTAACATTTTCTTTACAGGAGCAGAAGGCTAGGCTTATGGTCCAGAAAAGATTCATGTAGAGAGCATGTGATGGCTGACATTTCAGGCCTCCATATCCCCAAGTTGGCCTTTAATACATGATCCTCCTGCCTCAGTTTTTTGATGATTTCATTCCAGGTATAAATCGCCATGCCCTATTGTATGGGACTTCCACCTTTGGCTAGCTCTGTGTCAACTTGATACCAACTAGGGTCATTCGGGAAGAGGGAACTCTCAATTGAGGAAAATGACTGGCCTGTAAGCAAGCCTGTAGTGCATTCGCTTATTCAGTGATCCGTGTGGGAGGGACCACACCCTGTTTTGAGTGGGGTCACACTTGGTGTTCCTAAGTGCTATAAAAATGTAGGCTGAACAAGTCAGGGGGAGCAAACAAACAAGTATCATAATACCTACATGGCTTTTTCATCAGTTCCTGCCTTCAGTTCCATTCCTGACTTCCTTCAGTGAAATATTCACTGGCAAGTGTAAATGTAAGTGAAATAAATCCTTTCCTCCCCAAGTTGATTTTGGTCATGGTGTTTCATCACAAGAATAGAAATCCTAACTCAGACAGATGTTAATCCACTGGCCTGTGTGCCAGCACCAATGACCTGGCTCATGGACAAAAGCCTGTGTGTTGTTTGTGAGTTACATGCAGGCAGTGTCCTTGGAGGCCAGGAGAAGTGATTTGATCCCCTTGGACTGAGGTTACAGATGGTTGTGAGCTGCTATTTGATGAATGAATATGAAGGAAGTTGACGTACACGACAGTGGTTCTAAGTATTGAGTAAAAAATCCTTCACAACTGTCTTAGCTGCTAACCCATGCTTATTGTCAAATGTAAGGATTTGCATCATGGAGTTTTGCACAAAGGAGCATGGGAGATGGTGCCAAAGCCCATCTGCAGGCTCCTCCTGCACAGATGCCAACCTCCCACCTGCAGCCATCAGCAAGTAGACCCTTTTCTCTCTCAGAATCCCATTGGCCTCAACATGACTAGAATTTTCAATTGCTGTTTCTAGTAGTGAGAGTCTTTGTTGTCTACTATGTGCCTCTTTCTTGGCAGCAGTATGCTGGTATGAGATTTGACTCACCAAGACAACAAAAACCGACATTAAAGTCCCTGGTCTGCATCTCACATGAGTGCAGAACTTCTTTGGGTGCAGAGGGTCAGCAGAGACCAAGCAGCTCTGATGTTCCTGATGGGTTTTCTCCCGCCAATTACAGGAAGCATTGATCTATTGTTCTCTAATTGCTCACTGCAGTTGCATTTGGACAAGCTTTATTTTCTTTCCTTTTGTTTTCTTTCCCCTTTGGACAAAAGCCTGGTTTCTGTCTCTCACTTTTTTTTTTTTCTTTCCTTTTCTTTTTCTAAGACAGAGTTTCTGTACATAGCCCTGACTGTCCTGAAATTCATTATGTAGACCAGGCTGGCGTCAAACGTACAGAGATCTGCCTGCCTCTACCTCAATAGTGCTTGGATTAAAGGTGAGCACCACCACTCCTAAGAATGCCTGGTTTCTGACATCTCCTGACCCTCCTCCCTTTTTTCCCTCTCCTCTCTCTTTTCTGCCTTGGTCCACTGCCACAATAGAGACACACCCTTCTTATGATAAACAGAGGAACATGGTGTGAACAGAAGAACATAGTGTGGCATTTTTGGAGAAGCCATTTTACCTCTTGTAGTAGTTCACTGTTGCTGTGATGGTTAACTTTGATTGCCTTCTTAATGGGTTTAAGTATAAACCATCATGGAAACAAACCTCTAGGCACAGCTGAGGGATTTTGTAGATTACATTAGTTGAGGTGGGGAGGCCTAAGAAAGACCTACTCAAATGTGGGCAATACCATTCACCAGACTGAACACCAGTGAAGACAGATGGGTGGCTTACTCTACTTCCTGCCCCCTGAGATGGCCATCTTTCTCTGTCACATGCTCCTGTTAGCATGATGCTCTTCACATTGGCCCACTCCCCTGGGGGCTGGCTAACTTTGGACAGAAATCATCAAGGCATGAACCAATATGTAACTTTCTGTCCCTTTTAAGTATTTGGACAAAGCTGCTGAGCCCTGGACATGTAGCCTGTATAGAGGCCAGGCTTCTAGGGCAGACGGAAGGGAAGGGTGGAGAAAACCTCTAGGATTGTCGAGTTCGCCTCGGCCGGCAAGTAAGACACGACACAGCAGGATCCTTCTCTGACAGCTCTTTATTCTAGGAACAATCTTCATTCATCGAAGGGGAACCCCAAGCAGCAGAAATGCACTGCTTATATACCCTTCCAAGGGGGCGGGCCAGGTGGCCTGTTCTCTCAGGATTGGTTAGGGCCAATACCTCATTAGCATAAGCCCTCTGATTGGTTAGGGCTCATGCCTTATTAGCATAAGCCCTCTCGGGAGGGGCTTGAGGCCGACGTATGCGCAATAGGCTTATGCAGGACGCTGCGCCGGCCATGTTAGAAACCGGCGCCGTCTCTTTGGCTGCCTACATCTCCCCCTTATTTATTTTATAAATTTGAAGTAGTTTATCTCTGGACCCTTCAGATACTCTCCTAGGCCTCCCACACCCAAGCATGCTTGAACTCATACACCAGGTGATTGTCAAAAGGCTTTGGAAGGCACTCCTTAAAAGAGCCACTGCTGTGGCAAAAGGTCAGCGGTGGAAAGCAGAGGTCTGAACCCTTCTGCAAGTGTTGAAGGCATTGTAATGGGGGGCGCCACTCCATACTCGCCTTTGTGCCTTTTTTCAGGGAGAGGTATATTTGGCACAAAACCTCTATGCTCTCAGACATGCTTTCAGAGAATCTATCTCAGGATTGAGAACATCTCTAGTCGAGGCGCTCCTCGTACTCCCACTTCAGAAAAATTGAGATAGTGTCATAGGAGCCTCATGTATGTACACCATTGGCAATGGTCAAGATGGTCAGGATCTAGGGAAAATGCCTGGACGGCCAATATCAGATCCAGAAGGTTCCCTACTAGGTCTCCCTAAGGGAGGCCAGCCAAATACTTGGGGAAGCACCTTCCTCCATGGCAGTCAGCGCCTGATAAACTACAGCCTTATGTCTTGCATGGTCATGGCATAAGCGACATAGAAACCAAAGGCAGGAACCACATCCTAAGAGAACAATGGCTCCCCATACAAATACTCCCGCCCATTCTTTAAAAAAGTTGAGGGCATCCTGGACCCAAGTGGTAAGTCCTTCCAGAGTGATGGGATCTAGGCGAGTGCCATTCAGGGTGGCGATCTGCGACAGGAGCTTCCTGGATAGGTCTTCACCTTCCTTCGACCAGTTCTCTTTCAAATATTCAGACAGGAGGCAGCTCTGATTGGAAGACCAGTGTCCATTGCAGCAGCAAGATCAATATCAGGATCTGCAGTTTCATCATCCCTTCTTTCGTCTGGGATCGCCGGACTGGAGATCTTCCGAGTCAGTCTCTCAGGGATCCAGACAGGGTTTTCTTGATCCTGTGGGAAAACACAAACAGAACTTCATGCTCTTATGAGCACGGGATCGGGCCCTCGCCATGTGTTAGTTATGATATCTTTCCATTTTACCTTTTCTGGCAGAGGGCATAAGTGATTATGATGTCTGTCAGCAGCAGACTGACCCTGAGCATCCAAATTTAGAAAATTTAAAGTAAATAGTGCTAAGGATAGTCTATACTTGGGGTTAAGGCCGTGGCCTATTCCCTCTTTTGTTTTTGAAGACATTCCTTGAGCGTGCAATGTGCTCGTTCTACAATACCCTGCCCCTGAGGGTTGTAAGGCAGTCCATGAGTGAGTGAGACTTCCATGTGCTGGCAAAAGGAAGAAAAAGCTTGAGCAGTATAAGCTGGGCTATTGTCTGTCTTAAGTGTTTGGGGTTTTCCCCAAGCTGCCCACGCCTCCAGGCAATGAGCAATTACATTGGTGGTCTTTTCACCAGATAGGGGAGTGGCATGGATCACCCCTGAGCAAGTATCTACTGATACATGGATGTATTTTAGGGTTTCAAAATCTGAGAGATGTGTGACGTCCATCTGCCAAACCCTGAGGGGTGAGATGCCTCGAGGGTTGATGCCCACATGCGGTGGATGTAGGTGTATAATGCATTGGGGGCAATCGAGCACAATTTGGCGTGCTGCAGCCTGCGGCAGGTGGAATCTCTGCTGCAATGTCTTAGAATTTACATGAAACAACTGATGGAACTGTGCCGCACGATCCAAGCAGTGCTCAGGAAGATGCATTCCTTCTTAGTCCATAGGTCTACTGCATTATTTCCAGCGCTCAAGGGCCCTGGTAATCCCATGTGAGCTCTAATATGCTGGATAAAAAATTTGTTGGTGCGCTGTCTAATTATGTTTTGTAGATTTTTAAAGAGGGCGCACACTGTACTACTAGCTTTGATGGGGCCTGCGACCTCCAGTACTTTGACACTGTTTACCACATATGCCGAATCAGAGATCAAATTAAAGGCAAAATGACACGTTTTGAAAACTTCTAAAACTATTTGCAACTCGACAACCTGAGGTGATCCAGGCTGAAATTGGCACAATACGGGCTCAGAGTTTTCTACCAGGTATGTTCCACAGCCATTTTTGGAGCCATCAGTAAAAATAGTGGGTACATTTTTCAAGGGGCAATGAGAGGTGATAGAAGGGAAAACTACAGGTGCTCCTTGAAGAAGGATAATAAAGGATGTTTGGGGTAATGGTTATCTATAATACCATCAAAACTACAGGTCAAAATGGCCCAATCATCTATTGTGCTACTCAGGACTTTCACCTGGTGAGCGGAATAAGGTGTTACAAGTGTATATTCAACCCTTCCATCTCCTGAAATAAAACAAAGTGCTGGGATCTATCACCGGTATTTTTTATTTTTATCTTTCATCTTTTATTTATAGTCCAGTCTTTTTTTTTTTTTTTTTGGTTTTTTCGAGACAGGGTTTCTCTGTGTAGTCCGGGCTGTCCTGGAACTCGCTCGGTAGACCAGGCTGGCCTCGAACTCAGAAATCCGCCTGCCTCTGCCTCCCAAGTGCTGGGATTAAAGGCGTGCGCCACCACCGCCCGGTTATAGTCCAGTCTTTATGCCCCTCCAGGTCCCCCCCTGACAGTTCGTCATTCCATTCTTCTTACCCCTGCTTCAAGAGGCTGTCCTGACTCACTGGGGTCTCAAGTGTCTCAAGCGTTAGGTGCATCTTCTCTCACTGAGGCCAGACCAGCCAGTCCTCTGCGGTATATGTCAGATTTAGTTTTAAGAGGCCCCTCTACTGCTTCCTCTGCTTCTTGCCTTTATGCTCATGTTCCTTGGAGTGACTGCTATCAGAGCATCTTTTAGAGCCATGGTGCTGTTTTGCTTCTTCCAAAAACTTGTCCAAACCAAAAGGATCTTCCTCAAACTGAACTGGTCCTTCTCGGCCTCTCTGTCTACGGTCTGAACCAGAAAACTCCTTGTCAGGAACAAATCTAGGGGAAAAGGAGAAGAGGTCATGAAATACTTCTGTTTTACTGGTGTAAACAGGACCAACCATCAACTGTCTGCTTTGGTACCTGTGGGTCTTTATCCTGGTTTCCAGGTCATCACCATACATGTCCTTGTCCAGATTTTTACTGGGCTTGTAGATACCCTGAGCCATATGTTTGCCACTCCTCCAGGCCTGATCGTAAACATTGTAAATTTCATCTTCTCCGTCTGCAAATCCACTGTCCATACCCTGTGGAAACATGAATGACACCATATATAAAGGTGTACTTATCCAAAGCTGAATCTGAATGCTGAGCAATGAATAGTTCCATGTTTACAGCTAATTAAAAAACGCAACTGCAACATTTATATCAAATAACAAGTTATAAAGTTCTCCACACACATTTGAGTTCTTACTTAGAGACTAAGATTAAGTCAAGGTAGTCATTAGATTAAGGTGGGTGTGGTGTTGCAAGCCTTTAGTCCCAGCACTAATGAGGCAGCAGGTGAATCTCTGCCAGTCTGAAGTCAGCCAGAGCTATATAATACACCCTGTCTCAAACAACACAAAAACAACCAAGTTTTGACTAACCAAACAATAAAGGACACATGGCTGGGTCTAGGGATGCATAGCTTTAATCTCTACACTCAGGAGCAGAGGAGGCAGATCTGCTTTACAAAGGCAAGACTGGTTTACATAGTAAATTCCAGGACAGCCAGGGATACAGAGAACCTACCTTCAAACACCAAAACTAAACCAACAAAATCCCCAAACAAGAGAAAGAAGACACAAAGTTGGGTGGGTAGGGAAGGTGGGGTGCATCTGGGAGGAGGTGGAGGAGAGTGAATGTGGTCAACTCAATTGTATGAAAATCTAAAAAAAACTGAATTACAAAAAAAAAAAAAAAATCAACTAACAGTGTCACTCAAATTGAAGAAATGTATTGTAGGTACTGGACAATCAATGATGCTGAGAAATGTCACCCCAACAGCCTGACAATGTCACTATTAGTTAAAGCACAAGATAATATGGTCCTCAATGAAGATCTAAAGAGCTTTCCCCCAGATTTAGAAGGTTTAAGCTTAAGGTTAGAAGAGATGACCATGTTGAAGTGTTTACTTATGTGATACTTTCATCCCGACTCCTGCTCAGCTTAGCTGACATTGCACAACAGTTAAGAGAAAAGCTTTGGAGTCAAAGCATTCAAGGTTGAATCTCAGCTCCATCAATGACTGAATCTTGTCTCAATTATCTCTGAGAGATAATAGGGTGCTGCAGAGATGGCTCAGGGTTAAAGCACTTTCTGTATAAGCATGAGGGCCCAGTTTGGATTCCTAGGACCCATGTAAATGATAGGTGGGTGTGGAAGCTTGCCTGTAACTCCATCCTCTGAAGATGGAGACAGGAAATCTCAGAGCAGGCTGGGTAGGAACACTAACTCTCAGTGTGTTCTGGGATGGACTGGGAGATCCGCTCAGTGATTAAGGTGGAAGGAGGAGTGATAAAGACAATTCCCAAGAGCAACTTCCAACATTAACAAATGTGTGTACACACATGTGCATACACAGGCAAACATGCATACAAATGAAAATGTAAAAGAAAAGAACCTCCCCTCAAAAAACCAATAGTCGAGCTTCATATGTTGTGTGTCCCCCTTCACTTTTTCTTTCTTTTTTAAAATACTTATCTATTTCTTTTATGTGAGTACACTGTAGCTGTCCTCAGACACACCAGAAGAAGGCATAAGATCACATGGCAGATGGTTGTGAGCCACCACATGGTTGCTGGGAATTGAACTCAGGACCTTTGAAAGAGTAGACAGTGCTCAACCGCTGAGCCATGTTTCCAGCCCCTCCACGTTTCCTTAAGGATTGAAATGAATAGGCTTGGAACAATGCCAGGAATACAAAATGTGTCAAAAACACGTCTTGTTGCTGGGAAGAACTTACGCACGTTCTCTCTCTAAATCTCAAACCAGTAAGTCACAACTTATCCCTGGGAAGAGCTAACGCTACACTTACTGTCTTCAATCAACAGCACTGTGGAAGGGTATGCCTTTAAAACAAATCCCTTCCTTCCCAACTTGCTTTTCAGTTATGGCGTTTTGTCACAGCAATAGACACCATAAGAAACCTACACACAGATAAAGGTGTTTTCTAGTTCCTCATACCTTGGACTGGTTGAAGAGCCTCTGGTCATACTGAACTTCATTGGAAGTTCGTGGATTGGGCACACCAAGAGCAATGACTTCACTGATATCTCGGTTTTCATTTCTCTGCAGTTTTGACCTACTTGAAATACATAATTATTAATACATTTTCACAGACGAGGAATATATGCAATATAAATACACCCACTCTCAGAAGCAACGGAAACGAATGTGTTATCTCATGAACATACATGTTCTGATGATGCACAATCACACTAGCATCCCTGAGAGTACCTCAGATGCATGCTGAGAAAAGAACTATCACCAATTTACGAGATGCTCATGTCTTAAAATATTTCTGTAGACAACTTTATTTTCATCCACTTACAAGTTCACAGCCACTTTACTGGTTTTAAGGGCCCAATTTCTGTACAGATCCACTGTCACTTTACAATGTGGCCAGTCCCCAACTCACTGACCACCTTGATATTTCTTTCATTTCTCTCTCTTCTCCATGGGTTCAGTTTTTGCAGAGAGGAGAAATAGGCCAATTAAACAAGGAACCACCTTGGTAGAGTTGAGTTAAGATTTAAGCTTGAAACTGGATTGGATCAGGTGCTAGCATCATCAGAGAATGGAAAATTGCTCATATGGGAGAGAGTGTTTCTTATTTGCATTAATCCCACCTCTGGAGCACAGCATTTTCTGGACTTTGAAGCAACCTCAGTCCTCAGGCTCTTGTGAGTCACAAACTTTGCCGATGCCTGCTTTATGTTCCTATGAATGTACTGGGTTTGTTTTACACCCCTTCACTTCCCCATTATACAAAGCCCTGTTCTGAATGTTAAATATACACAGGAGTCCAGAATCTTCCTTCAAAACTTACTCTCCTTCCCACTGCACTAGGCACAGGCCATGACCTAGAAAGGATGTCACTAAGGCTTTGGTGCCTGGCTTTCCCTCTACACAGGCATGCAAGCAGCTTCTTCCACCCCTCGGGAGTCAGAATGCACACACCTGAACAATGTCATCCTTCCCTTCAACACAGACATGATCTGGATTCCCTGTCCTGTGCCTGACGTTCTCAAGAGTAACTACTACTTCTAGGAACAGGGAACCTTCTAGGGAGCTTCAGTTCTGTTGGGATAAACCTTTTGAGTGTGGCAAAGTTTGTTCTCATTATGCAGGTAGCAACCCACCTCTTGTCAGGAGCTGCTCTGGAAAGGTTCCGGTCGTGCTGCCTCTTTTCGCCTGTCATGACGGATTTCATCTCTTTCACGGGCCTCTCCATCCTCTGTGGACACAGTTGAAAATTAGTTTGTCACTACTCATATTTTGGACAAGAGGCTCTTTAACCTTAGAAAATGCCATGTTTTCCTTTTCTTTTCTCTCTCTGTCTCTTACTTTCTTTCTTAGACATAGCCTAGACATTGCCTCTGGCTCTTCTGTCCCACCCTGCTCTGGGATTACAGGTGTGCACCACACACTCAGCCCTAAATTTGTGAGCTCCAAGCAGAGAGGCTTTGTTTCAAAAACTAAGGTGACTGCTGGCCAGCTTTAATAGTGCCACAGAAGCCACTGGGGGTGGAATGAGGGAATTAGCAGTGTCATCCAAGTGCTGGACACTGAACATCACAATCCTGAATTTTCCGGCAGGGTGAGCCCACTGGTGCAGCAGGGACAGTGCTCTCATGGGGCTGACCTACTGCTTTGGGGTCAGATCCCTAGCTGCTCTGACACATCTCCTATGGAGAGAATCAGCTACCCTGGGGTAAACTCAGGGGCTTTTGTAGTCATCTATCTTTCCATCTAGAATGTTCTTCTCTCAGATAGCCACAAGGTTTACTCCTAATCTTTGTACTAATATTAGCTTTTACATGTAAGGCCTGTTCTGACATGTTAAAATTTCCTTCTGCAATTTTTATATCCCTTGTGTTTTACTTTTTCTTTATCCATTGTTTTATATACTATATGATTGACTTCATTTGCTTTGTTGTTGTTGTTTTGGAGACAGGATCTTACTATGTAGCCCTGACTGTCCTCAAACATTCCATCCTCCTGACTCAGCCTCCTCAGTGCTGGGAGCAGAAGTATACTACCAAGTGAGTTACTCCCATATTAAAGTTTTCTTTTAGACATGTATTCCTTCATTTTGGGGGAGTTCTGTTCTACATTATTTCTGAAATGACTCAATTTTTCTTGTAAATATAAACTACTTTTGTATGCTGTCAAATACCCTCCCACATACATGCCCAGTGCATAAAGACCTTTTAAAACGACACATATATATTGTCATAAAGTAAATTCCACAATGGGTTTGTCATACCTTTTTCCACATGGGTTTTGATCCCAGCTCTCCTTTCTCTGGCTTTTTGGGCCATTTCTCTAAGTTTCTCTTCATGTTTCTCCTTTTCTTTCTGAGCCATCTTTCTCTCTACTTGGGCTCGCATTTCCACCGCTTCTCGAGCCTGTTTAGTAAAGTGAGACGTTAAGTGGAACTCACAGTGGGATACATATCTACAGCCATCTTCAAACTCCTTACTAAACCTGGCTGTAAAGGCATCTGCACAGACCTAAAGTTTGTTGCTGCTAAAAAGGCTATACCACTTTGGAAGGCTGGGCTTTCGTCTTTAGGGAATGTTTAAATGATGCAAACACAGCAAACCCAGGTGATTTTGATAAGTTCATTACTAATGCTTTGGCTGAGCAGTACAGTGGGCACCGAGCACAAAGAAGATCATCAGAGTCTACCAGTTCAAAACCAGACTGGAATGTGCTGGGCATGGTGGTATATGACATTAATCCAAGCACTTGGAAGGCAGAGGCAGCTGAGTCTATATGTGTTTGTTCCAAGACAGCCAGAGCTATGTTGAAGATCATATCTTAAAAACAAAACAAAGGAAACCAGATTGAACCATAGTGAGATCCAGCCCCAAAATGTAAGTAAATAGGCAAATAAATGTCGTTGGACATGGTAGTGCATACCCGCAATCTAGAAATCAGGAGGCAGAAGGATTGCAATGGGTTCCAGCATAGCCTGAGCTTGAAACTCAGATCCTATCTCAAAAACCAATCCACCAAAATTTAAGTCTGAGTTTACCTTAAAACAAAATCTTTGCCTACATCTGAAAGACTTTAGTATACAAACAATAAAAAAAAAAAAAACTCCATTTTTTCGTATGTGCATATGCATATCAATACAGCACTAAATCTGTAATGTCCATAGCCAATACCATCAATGCCATTTTGTGAGTGAACTAAATCACAATGTTTACCTACCCTTCCCTACACTGTCCTTTTGGAGCTACTTCTACATCTAAAACAGAAGAAAACTGTGCAGCATACAACAGTACCTAGTAATCTTCAAAGAATTAGGTAAGCCTAGGAAACCACTAACTGGCACAGGAGAATCATTGTTGCTAGGGAGGGTCTCTCTACAGAGCTGTAGCTAGCCCCTATTGCCATTGGCGGGCACTCGTGTGTGCGCGCGCCCACACACACACACACACACACACACACACACACACGTCAGTGTCCCTCTAGACCTGAGATAAACTGATGTGGGCTCACAGATGCAAGAACATTCAGCAATCTGTAAAAGACTAACCTTCCGTTCTGCAATGTATAGCACTTCAGCTAGTCTGGCAAAATTTTCATTTATGTGGACAGTCTGAAGTCCTCTTCCATCAGCAGCCTCCCGTTTATCCAGTGGAATTGTGTAACCCTTTGAGTTCTTCCACTTGGATATACATGGAGGGATCTTCCAATTTTTCTGTTCTTCTACAGTAAGCTTCCGAGGAGGAGAGTGCATTACAGGTACAGGAGGAGACGGAGGTCCCCGCGGAATTTTCTTATTGGTCCTGAATCTTGGTGGCTCCATTGGGTCCTTCTGACTTTCAACAATCCGAATAATCCTCTGTTTAGCTCCAGAATTAAATGTTTGTCCTTGCTGAGATGGTGTGTACTGGATATACTGAGCAGGAGCCAGTTTGTCAGCAGCATGAATAGGCTTGGCCCCAGCAATCTTTTTTGATATTTCCTTCTCCAAGGCTGCTCTTGTCCTTTCTGTAATTTCTTTAATTGTCTCCTCATCAGCCTTTGCAGTTCTGGGTCATGTGGATTCATAACCTCCTTTGGAACAAGGTCAGTATATTTGCTATAAATGACCTTGTCTTTGGAGTGTCCCTGTCGAACAATTCTGTCATATTTAATTTTCCCTTCCTGATCCAAATGAATGGGCAGAGCATTGGCCATTTTTTTCTGTCGCCCCATATCCAGAGGATACTGGGCCACATGGATTTCAGGGAAAGCACCCCCATCTCCAAAATCCTCCGGCAACTGTGGGAATCCAGCCTTCCCTGTTCCATATGAGGGAGGCTCCCTTCGAGACAAATGCAGAGAGGTCTGCAGTGATCTCTGAGATCTTGCTCTTTCTTCAGCTTCAAGTTGGTCCTGAGATAGCTGAGTAGGCGCAGGTAAAAAGCTACAGGAAATCAAAGTCAGAAATTAATCATCACAATTAGCTACGATATTCCTTTGCTCAGCACATAGACTTTTTAATGATTTCTAGAAGCCTTCAGTACTTATATATTCTAATGTGTGGAAAGAAAAAAATTACTCAGAGACAAACAGTAAAGATCTTTTGACTATTCCAAGAGCAAAGGCTTGTCCTATGACCAAAATATTCTTTGGATTCATAGTTACAAGCAAGGAAAAATATGAGAAGTGGGGTTAACAGGCACAAGCCAATGTCCTAAAATGAATAAATACCTTTACGCCCTCTTTAAAATCAGACTTTTCTGGCTGAGTTCACATGGAAAGTTTTTTCACTTGGAGCACTTAGGAGTCATAACTTTTTGGAAATCTCCCACTTTGCATCTTTTTTTAAATGTTAAGAGCACTTACTTATGGTAATGAGGGCAAGCAGAAACAGCAGAAATCCGAGGTGGTTGGTTCTATGTACAAAAAGTAATTCTAAGGACCAAAGTTAAATTGCAGAGCAGTTGTGCGTTTATAAACAGCAACTCCACTGCTTGTCAATTTAAACATTTTTGGTCAGTTCTTGGACGTTCCCAACACTTTGGTTTTTTTGCAAAATTCTTTGTTTTGCAAGATAGTACCAGGACAAATGAGAAGACCAAAGCATAAAGGCATCTGGAGACTGGCTCGCTTTGCTCAGCAGGGATAGAGGAGCAGCTGCTTCCCATAGTTCAGCTGTGCATAGGCAGTGCACGGGTCAACCTGTCGAGCTGCCTACACATGAGAACCTGGGCGCGAGGGCAAGTCCGGAATCTCAACCCAGGGAAAGCCCGTACTCAACCGGAAGCCCCTAAGGAAAGACCCTAGCTTCGGTGAGGCCTAGTTGCCAAGGAAGCCCCTGAGAGGTCTTGGACAAGTTACCTCTGTGCCCTAGGCCTGGTCCAAACGGAATAATCCAGGAAGAAAAAAAGAAAAGATATGTACTCCAGACCCTTCTGTATTGAGAACCCAGATCAACAACCCACCTAGTGAGCGTCATCTTCTTCTGCATCTTCCAGAGCAAATCACAGCCTCCAGAGGGCGAGTCTTTCTCACAATGAGGGACACAATGGAGAAAATGCTCAGTGCACAGATGCCCTGACCGAACGACCCTCTAGGCTTTGCAGTTCTTCGAGCTGAAATTGTGGCAGCCACCCTGTAGGAGAGAAAGTGGGTTAGCAGAGCCATCAGCCACTCCCTTGCCATTGGAAATTCCTCACATCTGTAGATTTTACAAGAGAGAGGGTCTCTGAGTTTAACATATTGTAAAAGCCCGATCCTCGGTCAGTGGTACTTATTTCAAGATGCCCACTAGTGAGATGCAGATCAATGCAAAAGCAAGAGGTTTATATCCCGGGCCTGCTCAAGGGCGGTGGAAGGGCACAGAAGGTGACCCAGAATGGCTGTTAAAAGCAGGTTTTATACCTTTAAGGTGTACAGGTCACATCAGCAAGGTTACAGTTCAAACTTATTGGCTAAGCATATTGACATTTAAGTCTATTGGCTAGCAAGCATGACACACATAGGACCTCTACCTGGGACAGTACTGTTTAATAGTGAATAGGATGCAAAGTCTGGCTGATCCCCTCTATAAGCCACCCTCCATGGTTATAGATAGTAGTTCTGTTAGCACTCATTTACTTTAAATTCTGCTTCACAAACAGATTATTTAAAGAACAGTGTGGGGGTGGGGCACATAGAAAAGGTGCTAGAATCTAAGACCAAGGAGCTAAGATTTAATTCAGCAGATGATTTGGAACTGAAGGAGGACTGAGACAAGAAAGACGAGTCTTTCTGAAATAGGGATTTTCTGTGTAGCCCTGGCTGCCCTGGAACTCTTTCTATAGACCAGGCTGGCCTGGATCAGATATTGGCTTGACTCTATCTCCCCAGTGTTAGGATCAAAGGTGTTTGCCACTGTATGCTTGAGACAATTCTTAGTCCGGTAGTTGTGGCACATGCTTTTAATCTCAGAGGCAGATCACTGTGAGTTCAAGGCCAGTCTGCTCTACACAGCTAGTTCTAGGATGGCTAAGGCTACACAAAGAAATCCTGTCTGGAAAAACCAAAAACCAAGTGTCTTAGGTAGGGATTCCATTACTGTGAAGAGATACCATGACCAAGGCAACTTTTATAAAAGAAAATATTTAGTTGTGGCTGGCTTACACTTTCAGAGGCTCAGTTCATTATCTTCAAAGCAGCATGTGGGCAGACATGGTGCTGGAGAAGGAGCTGAGAGCTCTGCATCCCAATTTGAAAGCAGCAAGGACAGACTACTATGTCTCACCCTGGGCTGAGCTTGAGTATAATATCTAGATTTCCTTAAAGCCCCACATCCACAGTGACATCTCCTCCAACAAGTCTACACCTCCTTAAAGTACTGCTCCCTGTACCAAGGATAATCACATCACCACACCAACAAAACAAAAAGGACAATGCTTCAGGTAGACTGGGTTTCTATGGTAATGAAAGGCAAAAAGGGCTACTGAGAATCGTGTTAAAATGTGTCTCCTAGACAGGGTTCTCTAGAATCACAGAACTTACAGAATGTCACTCAATAATGAGGAAACTTCTTGTGATGACTTACGGTTTGTAGTTCAAATAAACCAACAAAGGTCAGCTGTGAATGGGAAGTCCCAGAATTGAGTCGTTTCTCAGTCCCAAGAGGCTAGTTATAGAAGGAGGTTCCAACAGACTGCTGGCAAATGGACGCAAGCACTCAAGAAGACTCAGTCTTCCTTCTTCCAACGTCCTTATATAGGTCTCCAGGAGAAGGTGTGGCCTTGATTGAAGGTGTGAACCACCACACCTGGACCTGCGACTGGACTGGTTTGGCCCCGGACTGACCTTGAATTCAGAGATCTCCTTGATCAGAATCCTGGGATTAAAGGCCTGTACTATCTTGCCTGGGCCTAAGCTTTTCACAGCCACTGTGCCTCAAGATCTCCCTGCCAAGATCCAGGTTAGAAACTTGTATCTTCCGGCTGACGATTTGGATCACAGGTGAGCCCTCCAATTCTAGATTGTAGTTCATTCAAGATATAGTCAGGTTGACAACCAAGAATATCCATTAAAATGTGGGAAATCAAAAACTCATAGGGCAGTGGTGGTGCACGACTTTAATCCCAGCACTTGGGAGGCAGAGGCAGGCGGATTTCTGAGTTTGAGGCCAGCCTGGTCTACAGAGTGAGTTCCAGGACAGCCAGGGCTATACAGAGAAACCTTGTCTCGAAAAACAAAAACAAACAAAACAAAACAAAAAAACCTCATAGACCAAAACCTGGGATGTAGGAATGAAAGGAAAGGATGGATACATGTTCTTACAATAGAGTCTCATTTTCTAGAGGCATATAATTTGGGGTGCTTGTACCATGATCATCTCTCAGTGTCCTATGGTTATATAGAGAACAGCAATTTTACTTCAACACAATTAAGAAAGTAGATCTGTAAAACTGATTGGGTGACAAAGTGAGTAAAAGGGTCTTGGTGCCATGCTTGAATACCTGAGTATAGTCTCAGATAGATGGAGAAAACAGACTCTCTCAGGTGGTTCTTTGACTTTCACACAGGTGTTGTGCCAGTTTCATAACACACACTACATGTAAGAAAACGTATAATTTTATTTTACGTGTATAGGTGTTTTGTCTGCATGTATATCTGTAACCACATGTATGTCTGGTGCCCAAGGAGGCTAGAAGAGGACATTGGACCCCCTGGTACTAGAGTAGCAGAAGTTTATGAGCCACCATGTGGGTGTTGGGAATTAAACACAGGTTCTCTGGAAGAGTAGTCAGTTATCTTAACTGAGCTCTTCAAACCAATAAAATTTATTTTTAAATGACTTGCCATGGACAAGGCTTTCCTTACATACGTACACTGTGGGTTTGGTTCACTTGTGCTGGATTTTCATGAGTTTCTATACTTCCTCTGGTTCTAGATTTTGGTATATTCAATTAGTTGTTTGTATTTCAGATTACCGGTTCCCAGGAATTTAAAAAACAAAAACAAAAACAAAAAAACCAAAAAAAAAAAAAAAAAAAAAAACCAAAAAAACTCCAGTAGACCTAACTTCTATCTCAGTTTTACCCCTGGAAATTTAAAGTTGTGAGGAAGTTGAAGGTTGAAGTGAGCTGACCAGGGCTGAGAAGGAGGCTGTTCATTCAGTGCAGTACTTCCTGCTCAAGCAGGAAGACTTGACTTCAAAGCAATTCATGTAAATTCATGGTCAGTGTAATTCATATTCTTGCTTTAATGATAATGGACTGAAACTCTGAACCTGTAAGCCCATCCCGAATAAATGTTATTCTTAAAAGAGTTGCCTTCATTATGTTGTCTGCTCACAGCAGTGAAACCCTACCTAAGACAGAAGTTGGTACCAGGGACTGGGGTATTGCTGTGAGAGGCCTGACCATGCTTTTGTTTGTAAGAATGTGGATCTGGGGACTTTGGATTTGGAAAGCAGTGGAATGCTTTAAATGGGGCTTAATGGGCCATCCCAGTAGGAATATGGAAGACTTTGTTACTGGGATTGATTTAAATTATGTAGTACTGGCCCAAGAGGTTTCAGGGGAGAATTTCACTATGTGGTTTAGAGACTGTTTTTGTGGTGTTTTGGTGAAGAGTGTGGCTACCTTTTGCCCTTGTCCAAAAGTCTTCCTGAGGCTAAGGTGAAGAGACTCAGATTAATTGTACTGACAATGAAGTCTCAGAAATGCCCATCATAGACTTTGCTCTCTGCTTAAGTCTCACGAACAGCATTTTAAACAAGTATAGCAAGCTGAGAAAGGAAAAATACAAAATATATGGTTTGAGTATTAAAAGGGCACCAGGAAGTGAAATGGAGCTGAATCCTGTGTTCTAGGAGATAACAAATTAAGGGAGTGGAATTTTGGGTAGAATCCTACCCAGCTAAATTTAGATCCAGGCATTTTGGTTTACACCTTTAATCCCAGGAGATAAAGCCAAGCAGATCTCTGAGTTCAAGGCCAGCCTGGGACAGAGCAAATTCTAGGTGAAGAAATCTAATTTTTTTTTGGTTTTTGTTTTTGTTTGTTTTGTTTTGTTGGTTTTTGAGACAGGGTTTCTCTGTATAGCCCAGGCTGTCCTGGAACTCACTCTGTAGACCAGGCTGGCCTCGAACTTAGAAATCCACCTGCCTCTGCCTCCCAAGTGCTGGGATTAAAGGCGTGCGCCACCACCACCCTGTTTAGGTGAAGAAATCTTATCCAGTATGGTGGTATACACCTTTTATCCCAGGAGACCGTATACAGATCTCTGAATTCAAGGTCAATCTCTAGAGCAAGATCCACCACAGCCAAGTTTAGGCAATGTAGGAGTTGGAAAAGAGGAAGCTAGCAATAATGTAATAGAACAAGGGGGCATGTTCCAGCAAGGACCCTAAGGGCTTTTTCCAATTCCACACCCAGTAAGTACCACTGATCGAGGCTTTGGGTCTTATACCAGCTCCTGCAAGCAGCCCAGTCTTGACATGCAGCTCATACATATTGTAATTGTGTGTTTTTTTTTTTTTTTGTATAGATTTATTGGTGCCCATTGATTAGAATTTAACTAACCTGAGATAAAAGTCTACGGCCCCTGAATAAACAGCCGAGGCAGTGATTTAAGGCAGCAGCCATGTGTGGATTGAAAGATGGGTCTGAGGGTTTCTATAGAGAGCTGCAGAGAGGCTCCCTCCCGAAGCCCCAGGTAGACATAAAACTACAGCCAGAGGCAGCACCCCCAGCACTGAGCTGGACTTGGGCAGAGCCAAGGGATCTACCAGGGATGCATCTGGGACCCTGGAGTGCAACTGCCTGGGAGTTAGTTTTCTGACAGACATAGTGAGTTGATTGGGGCATCTATACCATCTTTCTATGCTTGCTTCCCTACACTGGACAGCCAGACCTGCTCTCCTTGACTGCTTGCACTGCAGGTTACCTGAGAGTAGCATACAGTGCTAGCTGCAACCCAAACAAAAGACTGAGCCTCTGGTCTTTCTACAGTCAGCCCCTCCCTGCAAATAAAAGAATCAGAGAGGACTGTAGCTGTAGTGTCTCACCAGAATCAAACACCAGAGGGAGACAAAGGTACAAAGGGTTCCAGATCAGGTAATATAAAATTATCAATTGAATATATATACATATATATCTCACAATTACTGCAATAGTTATTCTCTTGATTTACTGTCTTCTCAAAAGACAGGGCCCTAGATAAAAAAAAAAAAATTACGTGCCTTAGAAAAGGAATTAGAAGCCGGGCGGTGGTGGCACACGCCTTTAATCCCAGCACTTGGGAGGCAGAGGCAGGTGGATTTCTGAGTTTGAGGTCAGCCCGGTCTACAGAGTGAGTTCCAGGATAGCCCAGGCTATACAAGAAAACCTTGTCTCAAAAAACCAAAAAAAAAAAAAAAAAAAAAAAAAAAAGGAATTAGAGCAAACACTAAAGGAGTGCATAGATGAGACTGAGCAACAGAGAGATAACTTAAGACTTGGCAACACAGCCTAGAGGAAGCACTAGAACTGAAGGTTCAGGATTTTATAGGTCAAGATAAGCAAAAGCAAGAGGAGAATAGAAGTTGGAGACAGGAGCTGGAAGAGATGCTAGCAAAAGGATTCCACAGTTCACAGATCAGACTGAATAGTAAGGAGATAGACATGAAATTTGGAAGCAGAGTCTAGAGGATAATTTACTAGAATTAGTAAATCAAAATGAGGTAGATGCTACATTATCAGCATTACAACATAAAGCAAGTTTTAAATGTGGAAGCAGAACGGAGAATACAGGAACTCAGGAACAAGAGGAGCAACAAAAGAGGAGATAAGATGAGTGGGCACAGACCTTAAGGGAGAAAGTTGAATTTTCAATTAAGGAAAATACTCAGGTAGAGACAGAAGATAAAATTAGAGAAAGCCAACCGAAGAGGATTAGAAAACAAACTTTAGTTTATCTGCTTAGTATACAACAAAGACCTCCAGAAGACGATCTTCCACAGGGGGTCAGGAACTTGAATGGCAACCCATGGATGTGTTAGAACTGAGAAAATGTAAGCAAAGTGTCACTAATTTTAGGATGCATTCACCATTTGTAAACAAATTCTGACTTCTTGAGATGTAAAAAAATAGAATAATCCCCCAAGACCAGAGGGATATGGCAAAAGCGATACTAGAAACTGTGTCACATGTACAATGGCTCTCATGGTGGAGAGAAGAGGCGAAGGAGACAGCACAACAAAGAGTCAGTTGGAAGATGCAGCAAATATTAAGCTCCAAAGAAGGGTGAAGTTGGGGAGATTGAATGGAAAACTGCTTTAGGGAAGATTTTAAAAAGTCTTTTAAAAAGTTTGCAAGTATATTTTTGTAATTCCAAAACTAGGGAGGACAATGGGATCTTGATTTTTCTTAAAAAAAAAAAAAAAGAAAGAAAAAGAAAAAAATGGTGGTGGCTCCTAGGGAAATAAATACAATTGAGATGGTTCTTGGCTGCCACATGGACACATACCCATGTACCCCTCCAACATGTGTACCTACACACTCAAGCACACACAGATGTACATCTCATGTGTACACATGCACATGCACAGAAGAATTCATATGACTTTTGCTGTAACTGAGACATGTGGACTGCTTTCATAAGGGAGTTTCCTTCTCAGGCACATGAGGACACTGACGTCCCCAGGAGGTATGCACTTTTTTTTTTTTTTTTGGTAGGGCTCCTCAGCTTCATTTATTATGCTACTCCAACCTCCCAGGTCAGAAATTCTAGATTACTCACATTGATTTGCTTTCTTTCAGATATACAAACACATTGCTTTAGCCAGGTCCAAGACAGCTTGACCATATTGTGGGGCAGGTGACTCAGATGACCTGACTAGGTCCCTAGATGTTGTCCAGATCCAAGAGTTCTCACCCTCCCTCTGTGGGTCCTGCTTCTGGTCTGTCAGCCCTAGCATACCAGTGCAACAGGGATAGAGACTGGCAAGTGGATGTCACACCACACTATGAGGGAGCTGGTGGTGTCCAGCTTGAGTCTGAACTTTGGGTAGCTCCTCCTGGGATTTTCTGTTCTGGGCATGTGGTAACAGAAGCCTCTTGGCTGCCGTTGGTGTTTCATGATGCTACTGTTCTCCCTGAAGGGCACTGCTCACCTTTGGGTGCTGTTGGCCACCATACTGGTTTTGTGTCTTCCTTTTACCACAGGCTCCTTCTTCCTTCCTTTGCCCTGGAACACAGCCGACAGTTTCCTCATCTCCTCCTCTACAGTGGTTTTATTTACAGCCTTAAAGAGGAACCCTGTGCTTTGATTCTCCTTGCAGATGTCTCACTTCTGGAACAGAGATGCCAAATCTTTTGTTAAATTCTAAATATGCAATCACCAACTTCAGGTGCTGCTGCTGCAGAAACACAGCTGGGCCTTGGGGGAGTTTCTGAAGTGTTTCCTTTCTAGCTTTGGTTGCTTAGTTGCATTTTCTATTGAGCTACTCTGGTCAGACCTCCTCCTGGTTTATAACTCTCTAATGGATTCCTATCATGCTTTGATTAAAATCTAAATCCTTCAAGCTCTATGTGGTGTAGCCTAGCTTGGCACCTGCACCTTCTTGCACACAACTGTCTGTGCCTCAGTCACACCAGGTTCCTTTCTGTTTCTTCAACATGCTAAGCTTTAACCTTGAATATACAGTTGCAGTTTCAGAACCCAAGAACATTCTTAATCCCCTCTCTACTACCAAGGCTGACTTTCTCATCTGTCAGGTTGGGGTTTCTTCAAGGGATCTTATCTGACAATGCTGTCCAAAGAAGGGACCAGTGGCTTCTGCTCAGTTTCTCTTTGTCACACTTCTGCTTCTGTCCTTCCTAGGGTTTAGTACAGGACGCAACTATCCTGATATTTCTTTGTTTATCACTTGCCTTCCTCACCTTAGCCAAATGATGCTGCCCATCTACAAGGATAGGGACTCTGCCTCTTGTTAACATCCTGCCTTCAGCATGGAAGACTGATTATATGTCAGGCACTGTGTTGCTTTGAATAGGTTTGGCTCCCATAGACTCATGTGTTTTTATGCTTGGCCCATAGAGAGAAGCACTACTAAGGGGTGTGGCCTTATTGGAATAGGTGTGGACTCTTTGGAGGAAGCATGTCACCATGGAAGTGAGCTTTGAGGTCTTATATATACCAGCTAAAGCTCTGCCCCAATGTGGAAGACAGTCTTCTGGCTGCCTTCAGATAAATATATAGAACTCTCAGCTCCTTCTCCAGCACCATGTCTGCCTGCATGCTGCCATGCTTCCTGCCATAATAATAATAATGGCCTAAACCTCTGAGACTGTAAGCCAGCACCATTAAATGTTTGCTTTTATAAGATTTGTTTAGTTATGATGTCTCTTCAGTACAATAAAACTCTAAGATGGGCACCATGGATCCAAGTCCTTGCTGTCCTACATTTTGTATTCTAGCAACATACAAATAACACCATTTGAAGAAATGGATTATATCATTTCAAATAAAAAAATCGGTTGATAGGTTAAAGTGCTATAAGGAGATACATTCAGTCTCAGTGAATGTAGGGGTATCTGGCTAATTGTATACAGGGATAGTGTTTTAGGTTTCTATTGCTGTGATAAAACACCATGGCCAGAAACAACTTGGGGAAGAAAGTGTTCAGTATCCATTCAGTTGGGAGCTTGTGTCTGAAACCTTGAGACAGGGCCAATGCAGAGGCCATGGAGGCATGCTGCTTACTGGTGGGTTCCTCATGGCTTGCTTGGTCTGCTTTCTTATAAAACCTAGGATATCCAGCTCAGGAGGTACCACTCATAATGAGCTGTGCCCTCAGTCATCAATCAAAAAATAAATCACAAGCTTGTCCATAGGCCAAGTGGTAGCTTTTTCTCAACTAAGGTTTTCTCTTCCAAACTGACTCTAGCCTGTGTCAAGTTGACATAAAACTAGCCAGCACAGATGGCCCGTCTGTGGAAGCGACATTAGCAGAGAGAACAGCTGTTCCAGGGTGGAGTGGACCCATGAAGATATGGGGAGTAGAAAGTGCAAGAGCAGCAGCCACCTTGGCAGGTTGAGGAACAGAAAAGAAGCCGCCATAGTTGCACTGTGGAGAGTCAGGGGAGAGAAGCATTGGTGATTTTACTGTGCAATGCAATGTGATAATCTGAACATGAATATTCATTTGCCAATGCATTCATTTGATTCTCATAAGAGCTTCTTAAATAAGTAGGGGCCAGGAAAATGGAATGCTTATCAAGAAGGAAATAAAGATACCATCAAATTAGAAAATCTGCTATAGGGCTAGAGAGATGGTTCAGTGGTTAAGAGCACTGATTGCTCTTCCAAGGTCTTGAGTTCTATTCCTAGTAACCACATGGTCACTCACAACCATCTGTAATGGGATCTGATGCCTTCTTCTGGTGTGTCTGAAGACAGCTACAGTGTGTTCATATAAAAATAAATCTTAAGAAAGAAAGAATGAATGAAAGGAAGGAAGGAAGGAAATCTGCTGTGAGGTACGTGATACAAACCTAATTCATTGACTCTACAGTAGCATTGTTAATCTTGGCTACAGACTAAAACCCCTTGGGAAGTTCCACAAAGTACTGTGTGGATCCTGCCTGTTGAACCTGGATTTGACAAGTCTAGGGATGGCCTGGGAGGATGCTTAGGGCTCTGTAGGTGATTCCAACATGGCTGAGAATCACTCTAAATGCACCTGCTTTTTGCCATAGCACATTGCCTCCTTGTCAGAACCTTCTCTCTGACCAGCCTGGTGAAATCACCTGTGGGCCTCTGGGAAAGTTTTGAGGCCCAGACCCCATACTAGACTAGAAAATCAGAATCTTGTTGGGTATGGCTGGGCTACCACTTGTTTTAAAGGTGTCTCAATATCTTGACTACTTTAGAGCTTCTTACACGTTTCTTGTGATTTCCCTGTCTGCTTTGTCTTTTTCCGTGTGCCCCTTGGGTGAGATATTCTTAATTTATTATTTTTTTGTAATTTTTATGGGTTTTCAGAAGGGAGAGGATTTACATAGTCGTGTTTAATCTATCATGTTTAATTGGGAGTCTGTAAACTTAAAAAATCAATTTAATTCCATTTTTATAAGAAAGTTTACACATCCACTTTATTAATTCAAAGTGCTTTACATTTCCATTCCTGAGTGACAACTACTGGCCTGTAGCACTAACAGTTTGTTACTTATACTTACTGTGTAATTAGAGCAACCAAATCATGTTTTTCCCCTCTGTCTCTCATATGCTAGGCAAATACATTCATTGGTTCTCATGTGTTTGAAGTTTATTTATTTTCTGTGGTCCTGGAGATTGAACTCAGGACCATGTCATGCTAAGTCTGTGCTGGGCTTCACCTCAAGCTCCTCAAAAAGTTGAGCATTTCTGTCTTTTGCTGTACTATGCTCAGTCTTTTAAAACAATGACTTATTGTGCCTTAGTGTATGTTTGTCACCGGTGTGTATGTGCAACTGTGTTCATGCCACAGCACACATGTGGACGTGACAGGGCAGCTTAGTGGAGATGGGTCATTTCTCACCATGGTGTGGGTTCTAGGGATCTAGCACATATCCTGAGTTTGTGTAGCGCGCACACATTCCCTCACTGAGCTGTCTCACTGGCCTCCTGTTGCTTCATCTTAATGCATTTGGGTGACTCTGTCTGTTCCTGGGTTGTTCCCAAAGAAACACCTTCCTTCTGAGGACTCCCTGCTCAACGTTTATTAAACAATTCCCAACCTACAAGTCAACCATTAGTTTCATCTTGGACAGAATTATTGCTTCCTTCTCTGTGCCCTCTACCACTTTATTCTGTATTCCTTTCCCAATTCTTGCCCCATCTGGACATCACTGATCTTACATGGATTTTATGAACTACAACCTTGAATGGTGAGGGCTGTGTTTGTCAACTCTCTGTCACCACTGTCTTTGTGTGCAGACTCCTTCTCTCTATATCGTTCCTTAAAGTTAGACATATTTATTTAATTTTAATTTTTTTTCCTATATGTATGTATATGCCCCATATGTGTGATTGGTGCCCACAAAGGTTAGAATGAGTTATTGGATTCCCTGGAACTGTAGTTTTAGGCCTTTGTGAGGTGCCTTGTGGCTCCTGTAAGTGCAGGAACTGCTCTCTACTAAGGAGCTGTCTCTCTAGTCCCTTTAGTTAGTCTTCCAGTCTCTATGTGGCTTTTTTTTTTTTTTTTTTTTTTGTCTTTTTTAAAAGTATCCCACCCCTCTTCTGAAGCAGGATGTCTTTATGTAGTCTTGGCTATCCTGGAACTTGCTTTGTAGACCTGGCTAGCCTTGAGCTCACACTTTGCCACCACACCCAACTATGTGGCTTCTTATGATGTCTTTCAATGAATCTAAGTTTGTAATATGTTACTTGTCAGAAGCCATCTAGGAGAGACTAAGGCATGCAAGTAAATTTTCTGGAGATGGCCCACTGTTTTGCATTACCTGCTATGGATGAATTCTGAGAATGCACAGTCCTTAGAGACTTCATCCCAGGATTCTTTCTTGCTGCTGGTATGTCTTTCCTGACACTATTTCATAGCCTAAAGATTTCTGGGGCTCTGCCCACACTATTGAACAAATTTTCTGCAGATCAACATGAATATGCACTTTTATGAATTAATGCTGTTTGGATAAAGTAATGATTTTTTTAGAATTACTGGTTTGATTTAAATAATTTTATGAAGATGGTTTTAGTTGTTTTGCCAGAAAGATAAAGTTAGAATCAAGAATAGAATACGGCCACTCCTCATAGAATATTAAGTAAAGGCTTACTTAATTACTTCATAATTACACTAAAAAGAGAAGTAGGCTTGGGACAAATTTGTGATCAAGGAAAAACATTCATTCTCGGTCAGGTCCAAGGATGAAGCCACAGCTGTGTGCTATGAAAAAGCAAGGCCATGTGAAACTGCTGCTTTGAACTTATAATGAGCTCATAGACTGAAACACTGCCTTGTAACTTCCCTTTTGTGTTATCATTTTATCCATAAGGTAATTTTCTAAAGACCTTTTGTCTAAGAAGGTGTAAGGAGGCCAGAGAGAAGAAGTAAAGTATGGCATATGGGGTTCAACCCTATCCACCAAATGTGTGTGTGTATGTGTGTGTTTGTCTATATGTACATACATACATACATACATACATACATACATACATACATGTGTATGTATGTAAGTACGCATGAATACTTGTGAAACTGATGAAACAGGTGATTGGGCCTGACCAGGGTGTGTGTGTGAGTGTGTATGTGCGAGTGTGTGTGTGCCTATTATTTTCTTTCTTTTCCTTTCCTTTCTTTCTGGTTCAGGAAGAGATAACAGTTCTAAACTTCTCCCCTGGCCAGAGAGAGGTCCTTGACACACAGAGATCAAAGCCCTAGCAATTAAGCCTTTTTTTCTTCTTAATCTCCTGCTGCTGTCAGCACAGTGATTTTTAGTAAGAGAGAGTTACAAGGCCAGAGGTCATCAGTCTTGGACCTTTTTCCGATACTGTGTCCTGTGTCCCGCCTTGTATTGTTCATTCTAAAGGCCAGGGCAGGTCTCCAGCAGTTACTGTTTAAGTAATATTTATACGAATTGTGGAGAGCTTTGGGGGCCACTCGTTAGGAATCTGACATTGGTCTCGGACAAGGAAGTAAGCTCAGGCAGGAATCTAATTTTAGGCTAGAACAAAGAAGTAGGCTCCAGGTATGAATATGACTTTGGGCTAGGACAGGGAAGTAGGTTCAGATATCTTGGGCATACTGATACACTTAGAAATAGTGATCACGGGAGTGATCAGGGGACTTTGTTTATTGCCTTGTTTGTTTCTTGACTATTTGTGTTTATTGTATTGTTTGTTCCTCAACCTAGAACTGACTTTAATCCTTGCATGTAATTAAAATGGTATAAAAGGAGATTTGGAAAACAATTCCCCGCCAACTGGTTGAGGTTATGATACAATATTGTCTAATTTTTTTTCTTTTCTTTTCTTTTTTTTTATTGGAAGTTTTATTTACATTTCAGATGTTTTCCCCTTACCCCCTTTCCCCCTCCCTCCCAGGAACTCCCTATCCCTTCACCCCTCCTCCTGCCTCTATGATGGTGTACCCACACCCACCCTCCCCAGAACCTCACCTCCCCACCCTCGAATACCACCCCCCACGATGTCCAGCCTTCATGGGACCAAGAATTTCTTCTCCTACTTATATATAGCTCCCTTGCATATATAGCTGGAGCCATGGGTCCCTCCCTAAGCGCTCCCAGGCTGGTGGTTTAGACCCTGGGGGCTCTGATTGGTTGGTATTGTTGCTCTCCTCATGGGGTCCCATACCCTTTCTACTCCTTCAGTCTTCACTCTATCTTCTCTGTTGGGAACCCCATGATCAGTTTAATGGTTAGCTATGAGCATCTGCCTCTGAATATGTCAGACTCTTGCAGACCTCTAAGGCGACAGTTATGTTAGGCTCCTGTCAGCATGCACCTCCTGACACCCATGTCAGCATCTACCTTTGGTGACTGCACATGGGATGGATACCCAGGTGGAATGGTCTGCAGACGGCCCCTCCTTCAGTTTCTGTCCTGCACTTTGCATCCATATTTGCTCCCTTGAGTATTTTGTTACTTCTTCTAAGAGGGACTGTAGCGCCGCCCCCCCCCCTCCACTTGGTCTTCATTCTTCATGAGCTTTATGTGGTCTGTGAATTGAATCTTGGGTGTTTCAAGCTTCTGGGTTAAAGTCCAATAATCAGTGAGTGAATACCATGTATGTTCTTTTGTGATTGGGTTACCTCACTCAGGATGATATTTTCTAGTTCCATCCATTTAAATAAGAATTTATCGAATTCATTGTTTTTAATAGCTGAGTAATATTCCACATTTTTTGTATCCATTCCTCTGTTGAAGGGCATCTGGGTTCTTTCCAGTTTCTGGCTATTATAAATAAAGCTGCTATGAACATAGTGGAGCATATGTTCTTGTTATGTGTTAGAGCATCTTCTGGGTATATGCCCAGGAGTGGTATAACTGGGTCCTCAGGTAGTGATATGTCCAATTTTCTGAGGAACCGCCAGACTGTTTTCCATATTGGTTGCACCATCTTGCAATCCCACCAACAATGGAGGAGTGTTCCTCTTTCTCTGCATCCTCGCCAGCATCTACTATCACCTGAGTTTTTAATCTTAGCCATTCTGACTGGTTTGAGGTGGAATCTCAGGGTTGACTTGATTTGCATTTCCCTGATGACTAGGGATGCTGAACATTTCTTTAGGTGCCTCTTGGCCATTCGTATTTCCTCAGTTGAGAATTCTTTGTTTAGCTCTATACCCCATTTTTTAATAGGGTTATTTGGTTGTTTAGAGCCTAAGTTCTTGAGTTCTTTGTATATATTGGATATTAGTCCTCTATCAGATGTGGGATTGGTAAAGATCTTTTCCCAATCTGTTGGTTGCTGTTTTGTCCTATTGACAGTGTCCTTTGCCTTACAGAAACTTTGCAATTTTATGTAGTCCCATTTGTCAATTCTTGATCTTAGAGCAAAAGCCATTGGTGTTCTGTTTAGGAACTTTTCTCCTGTGCCTAGGTGTTCGAGGGTCTTCCCCACCTTCTCTTCTATTAGTTTCAGTGTGTCTGGTTTTATGTGAAGGCCCTTTATCCACTTGGACTTGAGCTTTGTACATGGAGATATGAATGGATCGATTTGCATTCTTCTGCATGTTGTCCTCCAGTTGAACCAGCACCATTTGTTGAAAATGCTGTCCTTGTTCCACTGGATGGTTTTAGCTCCTTTGTCAAAGATCAAATGACCATAGGTGTGTGGGTTCATTTCTGGGTCTTCAACTCTATTCCACTGATCTTCCTGCCTGTCTCTGTACCAATACCAGGCGGTTTTTATCACCATTGCTCTGTAGTACAGCTTGAGGTCAGGGATGGTGATTCCTCCAGAAGTTCTTTTATTGTTGAGAATGGTTTTCACTATCCTGGGTTTTTTGTTATTCCAAATGAATTTGAGAATTTCTGTTTCTAGCTCTGTAAAGAATTGAGTTGATATTTTAATGGGGATTGCACTGAATCTGTAGATTGCCTTTGGCAAAATGGTCATTTTTACTATATTAATCCTGCCGATCCATGAGCATGGGAGATCTTTCCATTTCCTGAGATCTTCTTCAATTTCTTTCTTCAGAGACTTGAAGTTCTTGTCATACAGATCTTTCACCTGCTTGGTTAGGTTCACCCCGAGGTATTTTATATTATTTGTGACTATTGTGAAGGGTGTCATTTCCCTAATTTCTTTTTCAGCCTGTTTATCTTTCACATAGAGGAAGGCTACTGATTTGTTTGAGTTGATTTTATAACCTGCCACCTTGCTGAAGTTATCTATCAGGTTTAGGAGTTCTCTGGTGGAGGTAATATTGTCTAATTATCTCGTTTCTTTTTAATCCTCGATCCTGCCCTGGAAAAACCTGTTGACTGACTGAGCTGGCTTGGTCAACCAATAAAGACAAAGGAGGTGGAAACTGAGGTTAAAATCCACTTGCTCAGAGAGGTAACTACTATCTTAACTATATACCAAGCCTGATTCTGCAGCTAAACTGCTAGATGTTTAGAAATCTCTGTGTCACTCTACTGAAGCTAGTCTACCTTTCTGTTTAGCTCCCATGGGGCCTCGTTAGCTCTGTTTCCTAGAATAGTGTTTTCCTGTGTCCTGCCAGCTGCTTCTCTGTTGCTCCTATAAGTCCAAAGAGGAATCCCTATCTCCTACCTGGAGCTCCTTCCATAAAGGCTCTCTAACTCAAAAAGGGAGCTATATCAAAGGTTCAATTGCTTATCTAACAAGTGTCTAACTCTTGCTTTATTCCCTTGGCAGACTGAACCATGTCACTGTCTTGGTGGGGAGCAACTTTGCCCCCTGGGTCATAGAGCAAAGACCACAAGACCTCACCCAAGTGTATTGCCTTAAAATCACCATTCATTAAAATTCCATTCGTCCATCAGCATTCTTAATTACAGAGGCTTTTAGAGGCACAGCCAAACTACATCTCTTCAGGACACACCTAACTGCACTTGACAAATGCACTATCTATCTAAGCTCATGTATTTTGCTAACAATTGAGTTTTCTGTATACAACAACCAACTATCCTGTAACAAAGTTCTTAATTTTCATAGCCTAATTGTACATGTGGAATATGGATGGTCAAGTTCTTGAAGCATGTTCTTTTTTAAATAATGTCTTCATTATGCTTTACCCTGTGTTTTTCATATACTCTTTAGATCAGCTTGTCAAAGGGAGAGGTAAAAATACAGCTGGAAATTTGATTACAATTACATTGAATTGAATGATGCAATGGGAATAGCTTCAGATGTTTATAAAATGGATGCTCCGTAAATCTTTCCAAAGTGCATCTTATAAATCAACATTCGGTCATCAGAGGTCAATACATCAGGATCACAGATATCTCAGATTCATCCTCATATTCTTACTATTTAACAACTAACAATAAATTTCTTCTTTGCCCATTCATTCTGTTTTTTTTTTTTTTTTTTTTTTTTTAATATTTATTTAATGTAGATGAGTAGCTGTTCTTAGATACACCAGAAGAGGGCATCCGATCTCATTACAGATTATTGTGAACCACCATGTGGTTGCTGGAAATTGAACTCTGGGAGAACAGTCAGTGCTCTTAACCACTGAGCCATCTCTCCAGCCCTTGCCGACGCATTCTAATCATTAGAATTCTAATTAGAATCTAATGCCTACTTAAAATCTACAGGTCCACAATTACATCCTCCAGTAAACACGAATTTATAATTTGACTCCTAAAAACATTCTGAGTACGATTCTGTGTCGGTATCTTAGGCAGACAAAGAAAGATTTCCCTCCGGCTCAGGGACCACAGTTGTGGCCTCTAATTGTCGTCGGTAGCTAAGGAACAGAGAACTACAAGTCCCGGCAGGCCTCGCGGCACCGGCTTCTGTAGGCGGTCTGGTGTCGAAGTCACTGTTTCCTGGAGTTTGGGTTCCGGGCTCTGGCTGGGCAGCTTCCCCACCCTCCGGTGAGTAGTACCCGCGCACAGAGCCCAGGCTGACCCTGCTGCCCGATCGCGCGGCACGTGGAGCACGGTGCATCCGGTGCAGATGTGCTCCGCGCCGTTTGAGCTCAGGCTCTGCAGCCCAGGCGAAGCTGGGAAGAAACCAGAGCCTGTGACCTGTCACTCTAGCAGGCTCAACCACGTGGTTCAGGTGACTCGTAGTGCCCCGCCCCCTCCGCTTTGACTCTCTCGGTGCCCTAGCGGTCGTTAATGTGGACTGGCCACTTGGGTGGCCCAACATTGCGTGTCCTGGAGTAGGCAGAGGTGGAGAGGGGCTAAGAGTGGCTCCGCCAGAAGCCTTCATACATCGGTGGCCTTGTGGGCTCCCACGCAGAGGTAGCTGGGGCTGTGAGCGTGGAGTGGAGAAGAGCAGGGGCCTCCCCAGAAATCAGGTCACCTAGGCTTGCAACAGGAGCCAGTCTGCTTTTAATCCCCAGTACCAGGAGATTTCCGGGGCTTTCAGCTGATGTGCAGAGAGAAGACGCGTAGTCCAGCTGCCCCAGACTTCATGGACATTTACTTACCACGAAAGTGGGAAGCTTAGCGCTTAGTAGGCGCTCAAGAAATAGTTGCTGAGTTGACAGGAATTCGAATTTGTCCTGTGACAATTTTTCGTTAAGCGTCTTCTTGTCACTGGGGCTCACAGGCTGTGTAGTGTGCGGCAGAATTATAGGGAGGGCTTGTTACTCCTACAGAATTCAGCCCACTCCCCCTTTAAACTTCGGATTTTAGTGTGATATTTGAACTCTGGAATCGGCATGTCCAACATGAATCCAGGAGATGCGATGTTGCTACCCTGGGGACTCTAAGTTTGAATGCTATTTTATAAGAAAAAACGGTCCATAGATTTGTCACACCTGATTATGATTGTGTGTGTGTGTGTGTGTGTGTGGTCGTCCCCCCCTCCCCCCCCCCCCCCCCCCCCCCCCCGCCCCTAGTTAGCTTTGCTGGTGTAGTTGTAGCACTCATGGTAACTGTGTTACACACTGCAGCCCAACCCCATTACTTTATGTACTTATATCCATGCAGTTTTGCCACCTGGGTCCTTTTTATCCTGTATTATATCCTAACTTATTTTAAAGTGTTATTTGGCTGATACTCAACAGGCCTTATGGTGTGAGATTTTACTTCTGAGAGAATTTGCATTTTATTGTACCCCCTCCCCCCTTGTTTTTGTCTGAGAAGGAACTGGCAATGAGAAGAATGCTTGGTATAGCCATCCATCCCTGTCTTGTCTCCCAATAGGACATGCGCTGGGTTACCTAGAATGCAAAGTCCATGACAGAGAACCACTGGCCACACCAACAAATTCCTTGATCCTTGTTCGTATGCACTTGTTGCTCTGTTGGCCGCCCAGACACACCTAAACTCTGCTCCGTTGGCTCCTTTGGGCAATTTCTTCTACTGCCTTGTCTGTAGAGTGAAGCTCCAGTGGTGTGCACTTGAGAATCTAGTTGTGCAAGTTACCTGAGCAATTAATCGAGCACTTTCTGGAAGCTCACTTACTTCTCTTACTTGCTCCTTGCCCTCTGCTCTTGGCCTTGCGTTTGTTGTTAGTCCTCTTTCCTAAGATGAGCTGAATGGAAGAAGGTTCTTCTCTTGTGCTGGGTGAGATTTATTTTCCTTATCTGCTGAGGAACCTTGGCATTCATTGGTCTGGGATTCCTTAGTTTAATTAGTATTGATCTGAGAAACTTCTGTCCATTCCACACTAAGAAGTGTAGTTAAAACTCACTCTTGCATCGAACGTTACCTATCTGTAGGATGAGGAAGACTGGGAGCTTCCTCAGGCCATGTTCCTGGGTATGGACTCATCATGCTTGCCCTCTCCAAGGGTATTTTTGGGTCTTTTCTGCTTTGGAAAGCGTTCCAGGAAAAAAAAAAGTGCTTATTTGCTCAACAATCTCTGTAGGAAAGGGAAGGTAGCCAGGGTCACTTTTGTGGATAAGTAGAGTTTTCTCCCTAAATGACCTCTCTCAGCAGTGTTCTCTTGTTCACTGAGGTGGGGTGGAGGTGGGGACACATGGGGATGTAATTTCAGACCTGCATTCTCAGGATGTAACCTGGGAAGGGGCAGCCAGTAGATGGTAGCTGGAAAGACCATTTACATAAGTGCTTGATTTCATGTTTAGTTCTGTCCTTGAGGTGGATATTTAAAAGAGGATTTGATTATTTTTATTTCATGTGCATTGTCTGTATGTATGTCTGTGGGAGGTGTCTGATCTCTTGAAAATGGAGTTACAGACACCTGTGAGCAGCCGTGTGCGTACTCTTAACTGCTGGGCGAACTCTCCAGCCCCCAAGATGGACATTTTTTAATTGACCATCAACTTCCCCTTGTCCAGCTTCCTGAAGCATGGTTTCATGAGGAACTGGGGTATCTCCTCTGGCTCAGAGACAGAGTTCTTTCTCATTGATTTGATGATTAAACAGTTATACCACTGCTTCAGGCTCAAATGTGTTATTTCTAGTGAGGAGTATTGCTTGATCTTTGACATGCTATTGATTTCCAGAGCCCCAAACAGTGCCTTCCACAGACTTGGCTCTTTTGGGGCTTGGTTGCAGGTCAGGAATGATCGTTCCTGTCTGTGGCAGTTGTATTTACTTCAAGCCAGTAGTGAGGACCTTAGTGACATGAGGCCCATCCCTATCAAGAGATGTTACTAAAAAAGAGAGACAATGGGGCTGGAGAGATGGCTTATGGATGTGAGCTCAGACTTACTGCTTATTCAGGGGTCTTTGGGTGTGGGTCTTAGAACCCACACTGGGTGTCTCACAAATGTGTAACTCCAGCTCCAGGGAATCTGATATGTCCCTTCTGACCTCCATGGGCACCTGTGCATGTGCACAAACACATGTACACAAACACTCATACACACACACACAGATACAGATATATAGATATAGTCAGACACACATACACACAAAGACACACACAAATATATACAGACACAAGCACAGATACACACAGACACAGATGATACACAGACATATAAACATACACACAGGCACACATACACACAACAAAACCAGATATATACAACAACACACACACAAATAACACACACAGATATACAGATGTAGACACAGACACATAGATACACACAAAGACACACACAGACACACATAGATATATACAGACACAAGCACAGATACACAGACGTAGACATGCAGATACAGACACGTATAAACATACACGCAGGGACACATAGACATAACAAAAACAGATATACAGACACACAGACACACACAGACACACAGACACAGACACACACACACACACACACACACACACAGATGTACACAGACAAGCAGGCACACACATCCACCTACACCCAGATACAGACACACAGACACAGACACACATGGTCAGGTCACACATACACACAGGCTAAAATATATGTTTAAAAAAAAATACTGAACCCTTGCAGTGGGAGTGCCTGTCCGTATCACCCTCTACCATTTTGCTAGTGGAGCCACCCGGGGCTGAGCACTCGAATGCCTCGAATGCCTCGGTGTCCTCATTTATACCTTAGAGGATGATACTTGATACCTCGTCTTACTGCTTGCTCCGTGTGGATTAGTAACAAGATGAGTGTGCTCTGTGGTGGGATATAAGGTGTGTGCTACCAGACCCCACGTGTGTGAAGGGGACTCTAAAGGTTAGTTATTGCTAATATTATTATCTAGTGATAAGGTTTTAGGTTCTCGGTAGGCTTGGACCTCCTGCAAGGTGTGACTTTATGAGAGGTAACTCAGGTGAAAGTCAAGGCAAGTAAATAAAGAACAGGGCAGGCGATTCATTAGCAGAAGCTTTAATAATAAAAGGTATTTTTCATTGACAGACATATTTTACGTGTGACAGACCTTTTAAAATACCCCGAGAGAAGCAGTTCATTTACATGTTGAAGACTCTCTGACACCTTATGGAGAACTCCAACTCCAATCTATTCAGACACAGTGGGGCTCTTATATCATCGATTTTATGTATTTCAATTCCCACCACTTTTATTACGGAGGACATTTGTTTGAAAATGAGGTTGCCTCCCTGTTCCTTTGATATACCCAGAGCTAGTGTCAAGGGTAGAGGAGACTGCACACAGTCCATTAGGAGCTGCTGTGGAGGACGATACAGCAGGAGGGTGGGGTTCAGAGGAACACAGGTTGAGAGGTGGTGTGGGGGTCATGGGAGCAGAATGACTATTGAGTTGGAGGCCCAGGGTATATTCATCTAGAGAAACTGCTGTTATTGGTTCTACCAGGCCTCATGGGTATAGTTGATCCATTTATTGATTAATTCAGTTAGCAAAGTTTTTGGATGACCTATGGTGTGTTGGACTACAGTCTGTCATATGACATACTGGGGACCACATTTAGCCAGGCCCATTGCTTTTCATGTCATTTTTGGTTATTTTGTGTTAGAGTTGACAATAGTTGCCTCAGAGGTGGGGTAACGCCCAAAGCTAAAAGTAGTTACTCTCAGTGTGTACCTTTTGGCATGATGGAAAACTAGTAAGTTGGAATAGAATGAGTAGAGGTAAGGAGAAAGGGTCAGAGGTCCTTTGGGAAATCTGGAAGGCAGATCTGTTAAGACTCTTCATGAGTGACTTGAGATTATTGGGACAGCTAAGAGCACAGAAGTGCATAGTTGGACTTAAGTTTCCACTTAATCAACTCAGGGAGGCTGAGGGTGGTGGTGAGTTTGGGGCCAGCTTTGTCTATATAGTGAGATCCAGGCCAGCTAGGCTACATAGACTCTGTCGCAAATTAGTCAACTAAACCAACCAACCAACCCAAAAAACTACTAGGGGAAGAGAATTGCTCTAATAGCTAAGTCATTGTATTTACCTCTGATTTGGTCTTGAGGTCTTAGAGGAATGACTGTATCTTACGGTTTCTGTTGCTGTGAAGAGACACCATGACCATGGCAACTCTTATAAAGAAAAATATTTAATTGGGGCTGGCTTACAGTTCAGAGGTTCGGTCCATTATCATCATGGAATGAACATGGCAGCATGGAGGCAGAGTGCTGGAGAGGTAGCTGAGAGTTCTATATCCAGATTGGGAGGCAGCAGGAAGAGAGAGATACTGGGCCTAGCTTGAGCATTTGAAATCCAGAAGCCCACCCCCAAAGACACACTTCCTCCAACAAGGCCACACCTCCAAGGTCTCTCTCAAGTGGACACTACTTCCTAAGGACCATATATTCAAGTATATGAGCCTACGGGACCGTTCGTATTATTCAAACCACAACAGGCTGTTCTTTTTCTTTATTGTTCTATTATTTGATATAAATAAAAGGAGAAGGAATTTACTTTGCTCATACTTTCACATTGGGGTCATTTGGTCTCCTATACTCTTGGACAGAGCCTCATGGCTGTAGGAGCATGTGCAGAGGCGACTCCTGTCTTGGTGGACAGGAAGCGAGAGTGAGAGATTGGCCAGGACCAGTCTAACCTTCAAAGCCTTACTCTTTCCAACTAGGCCCTATCTCTTTACTTTTCTAGAATCTCCCAAAATATTGCCCGTGGCTGGGGCCCAGGTATTTGACACGAGCCTGTAGGGGAACGTTTCTTATTAAAGTCATAGGTGTGGTCCTGGAGTCTACCTTTGACCTGATAGGCATCCAAGAGAGTTGGAGATACATGTTAATCATGAAGCTCAGCCTTGGGTTAAGCTCGAACAATCTAGCTTCCATCTGCCTCTTGCACTAGCAGTGTGTGTCAATAAACAAGTGAACAATCAAATGGAATGAGTGTCTGGAATATCCTTATGTCTGTGTACACTTGGAATGAAGGTAAAGAAGAACCTTTGCTAACTTGAGCTTTTGAGTACAATCACCCACTATTTTTTTTTTTTTAAAGATTTAATTTATTGTTTGTATGTGAGTACACTGTCGCTGTCTTCAGATACACCAGAAGAGGGCATCATCTCCCACGGCAGATGGTTGTGAGCCACCGTTGGTTGCTGGAACTCAGGACCTCTGGAAGAGCTTAACCTCTTAACTGCTGAGCCATCGCTCCAGCCCCAATCACCCAAGGTCTTATCCACAGATGGACTCCTACAGCTGAGTTGGTGGTTCAGTGGGCCATAGGGTGGGATCTAGCAACTCTTTTGAAATGGCACAAAGGCTGATTTCTGTTCAGGTGTTCTTCTGACCTTACTTTACAAATGCTGGGCTAGGAAACCACGGGCTGCTCTGGTGATCGAATGAGAGGGCCTCCCTATCCCCATGTAGGCTCATCAATTTGGATGTTTGGTTTTCAGTTGGTAGATTGTTTTGGAAGGATTAGGAGGTGTGGCCTTGTTGGAAGAAGTATGTCATTGAGGATTACTTTGAGGTTACTTTCAAAAGCCAAAGCCGTGCCCAGTCTCTCACTCTCTGTCTCCTGTCTGTGGATCAGGATGTAAGCCTCAGTACTGTTTTAGCGACATATCTGCTTACCTACTGCCTTGCTCCCCACAGTGATGATCACGGACTCACCCTCTGAAACTGTAGGCAAGCCCCTAATTAAATGCTTCATCTGTAGGATGCCTTGGTTTTGGTGTCTCAGTGTTTGAACAGTAACTAAGGCAGCAGTGAAAGGGAAGATAATAGAACTCAATGGAAAGTATCATTGAGTCCATGAAAACTGGAGGAAGGAGAGAGCATGGGCTAGAGAGGTGGCTTTGCAGGTAAGAGTGCTTGCTGCTCTTTCAGAGGACTGCATGTGGTTCCCAGTGCCCATGTCTTGCAGCTCATTACTGCCAGCTACTCTGGTCCCAGGGCCTATGACATCTTCTGTCTTCCATGGGCACCTGAACGCATATAGCTCATCCAAATATACATAAGTAAAATAAAATAAATCTTGAAAAAAAGAAAGAAGTGAAGTAGAACAGGTAGGAAACTAGGAAGGGTTGGAAGAAGGTGGTAAATTTCAATACAGATACATAAGCTATATTGAAGTAAACCTAGAAAGCCAACTGTATGCTTTTTAAAGAAATGGTATAAGGTCTAAGTTAAAAGTGAAAAGATGGAAAAGGACGTGTATTTAAAGAAAAGCCCGCATCTGTATTATGAAGCATGAGTCAAAATAGACTCCAGAGCAAGCAAACGAAGGCGAGGCTGTTCTCATCAGCGGCTTCCGCACAGAGAGGCAACCAAGTGACAGAACGGGTCAGAGCAGAAACCTCCAAGGTGACGACCTGCATCTTGCTGCTGCTTCTCTGGAGGCTTTGCACTGACAGGAGGCTTGGTGATGTTCCTTTCTGCTGGGGCCTGTCCCTTGACACTTGCAGCTGGATCAAAGCCTCAAGTAGATACCAAGTACTCAGGGATGGCTGAGGAGGTAGCCTATTGAATTCATTGTCCCCAAAGCGTATCTGTGTAGTCACCTGGTGGGTTGAGGAGGGATGAGTAAGGAGAGCAGGCTCTTTGTGCCCAGTGATATGAGTTTGGTACCCAATAGGAACTCCTAGGACTGTATGTGGACAAAAATAACATCAGTCCTCCTCAGGGAGTACAGTCTAAACATCTGAGTAGTAAACATTTGCTGTCAGCTGGATAAGAACTCCTGGTTGCTTTTGCTCAGCTACCACTTTGGCAGAGGCTTGCCTGCTTCCGATCTGCGCGTCAAGGCTAATGGTGCCTGTGGCTGTGTGCTGGTGTAATACTAGTTACAAGTGCCAACAGTGAACACCCTTTCCTGTCTAAAAGTATCCTTCATCTGGATCCTTTACCCTTGATTCTCTGCTTCCTATACTTCCTGGCAGCTCTGAGAGTGTCTTTTTGCTTCTTTGCCACCCTTCCCTTGAGCTCCCCATAGGCAAGATGTGTAGGCTCTTCACCTTCTAGAACAGCACCTGGTGCTGTTGAAGGAAGGATGTTGGGAGTTGATTTGTATGTACCAGGTGCCACCCTAAGCACTTTATGTAATTATTTTACTTCATCTTAATTTTGAGGTGGGCATCATCTTGTTTTTTAAATGAAGAAGCCAAGGTCCCGTGAGATTAAGAAAATGACATAAGGTCATGCAGTCGGCGAGTGACAGAGCTGGGATTTGGATTCTGGATTGACCCACTCTGAGACTCTTCATTGCTGACCTTTCTTGACCTTTCTTTCTTGCACAGGTTCTGGGGACATGGCCAGAAAGGCTCTCAAGCTTGCTTCGTGGACCAGCGTGGCTCTTGCTGCCTCTGGTGTCTACCTCTACAGCAGCAACTACTTGGATCCTAATGACTTTGGCGCCGTCAGGGTGGGCAGAGCTGTTGCTACGGTGGGTTTTTTCCCTTTTTGGCTAGCAGAGGAGTTAGAGCATTACCTGTAGGCGTTCTATAGGTGTGGCAGGTGGACGTGCTAACATACACGGGGATGCAGGCGTATCAGCTCTGTCTATAGTGTGCATCCTCACAGACCTTCCTCCTGTACGCGTAACCCCCACCACTCTGCAGCCGAACACAGGATTGTATGAGATCTCTGCTCTGAAGCTGTTACATCGAGCCTCCGTGTCTTCCAGTAGTGATGACTCAGAGGGCAGAAGACTCTGTGGAAAGAAGACTTTAGCAGTTCAGTTCTGCCTGCTGCCTCTCAGCTTCCTGTCTGCTATGGTGTGAAGTCCTTGTGACGCCTCCCTTACCTCAGGTTCCCACCGTCCTGATGCTCTTGCAAGAATGCGGGCCGAGCGAACTCTGACTGAACACTCTGAAATCATTGACTCAGAAGGAATCCTTTTTAGGAAAAAAATTATGTCAGCAAACTTGATCTCGCTCTGAAGAACTGATCTGAGGAGTTCTGGATTTGGCGTTGATGTGTGCATTGTCTGAGGCTGGGAGAACGCTATCCATCTCCAAGCGGAGAATCTGATTTGAATATTTGACTTTAGATGTTTTCTCTGGTAGCTCAATTAGCAATATCACCTAAAAAGCATGTCTTTTTAGAAAAAAAATTTAGATTTATTTATTTTGTGTCTATGGATGTTTTGTCTGCATGTATTGCATGCACGTATGTGTGCATGCATGTGCACCGTGTGTATGTCTGCTGCCTTTGGAAGTCAGACAAGGATGTTGTTGGAACTGGAGTTACAGATGTTCATGAGCCACAGATGCTGGGAGTGGAACCAGGTCCTTCTCTCTAGCACTGATCCCTTTCTCCTCTACCACCTCCTCCTCCTCCTCTCCTCCTCTACTTCTCCTCCTCTTCCACTTCCTCCTCCTCCTTCTCCTCTTTTCTCCACCTCTTCCACTTCCTCCTCTTCTTTCTCCTCCTCTTCCCCCTCCTCCTCTTCTTCCTCCTCCTCCTTCCTCTATCACCTCCTCCTCCTCTCACTTTCTCTACTACCTCTTCCTCCTTCTCCTCTCCTCCTCTTCATCTGCTTCTTCCTCCTCTTCCTTTTCTTTTCTGCCTCCTCTTGTTATTTTGTTTTTTTGAGACAGGGTTTCTCTGTGTAGCCCTGGCTGTCCTAGAAGTCACTCTATAGACCATGCTGACCCCATGCTAACTCACAGAGATCCACCTGCCTCTGCCTCCCAAGTGCTGGGACTAAAGGTGTGCACCACTACTGCCCGGCTCATCATGGCTTCTTAACTCTGCTGGTAGCTCCTCTCCCAGATGTGGCTCTTGTTCTTTGTTGCCGACTATATGCACCATGTTTTCTCTCCTTTATTGCTGCCGGTGAGCATACATAATAGTTGCTGTTGTCCCCTCCCCCCATGCCCCATGGGGATATGCATAGTGATGTAGCTTGTTTAGTTTATATCCTGAGAATTTAGTGTCATCAAGTGCTCTCAGAGAGAGGCCACCGACATGGTACCTGTCCTCAAGGGTAAACTGAGTTAAAGAACCAAATAAGCAAAGGGGCTTTCTAATAACAGGCTGGGGGAAATGAAACCATGAAACCATTTCTAACTGTTTACCAAGTGCCTTGTGGGGCTATTGTTTTCTTTTATGTGTTGAGGGGTAAAGACAGACTGTTTGATTTAGACCCAGCTTTGAAGGAGCCTCTGGTCATGGAGTGCACACATACTTTCAAAAACCGTCTAAAGCCAGGCACACGTCGGACTGCTGCCCTGGTCCAATGCAGGAGTGAACACTGGGGCCTGGACATCAGGAGGAGAATCCGAAGGAAGCAGGATTTGAGTGGAACCTTGAGGTTCAATAGCCAGAAGAATGGCAGGAAAGTGTCCACGGGCACTTTTATAAGTCAGTCACTAAGCTGTGCGTTCTTCTCTTTTCCTATTTGAGGACAGTTTTATCAGAGTTTAAAGGAAAAAGTTGGGTCAGGCAAGTTGTCATTCTCAGTAGCTGCCCAGAAGAGGGAGACAGAGAAGAGAAAGACAAACCCCTGTGGTTTGAGTTCAGCTGGTGCAGAGTCAGCCACATGGCAGACCAGCAGCCACTGGTGTGAATGGCACATTTGAAAGAGACTGAACAAGCCAGGCTAGGCCGTGGTGGCACACGCCTTGATCCCAGCACTCAAGTGGCCAAAGGAGGCAGGTCTTTGTGAGTTCTAGGCCAGCCTGGTCTAGAGAGAGAGAGAGAGAGAGAGAGAGAGTTAGTTCCAGGACAGGACAGCTTGGGCTACACACAGAAAAACCAAAAACCCAATTAAAGAGAGAGAGGGAGTGGGGGAAGCATAGTAGCTCTTGCTACCATCCAAAAGAAAAAGACAGTAGAGAAGAAGAAGGGGAAGTATTGAGTCTTCTCCCAGGCAGACCAACAGTGAGTTGTCTCTGAAGACCTCTGGTCCTGGTTCTCCTGGTTTGACACTCAGTGAGTAAACCTTGCTGATAGGTCGTGCTCAGCACATACAGGTGGACTGGAATTAGGCTTGGTGGGAATGCAGACGAACACTTTTGAATATAAATCTTGGAACTTAGTTTCTGAGGTCCTTAGTTGCTCTGCTCTGAAAGCTGGAGATTTGTTTGAAGTCTGTGATTTTCTGATTGGCTGGATAAAAGCCTCCCTCACTGGAAGGCTTTGGCCAGAAGACGTAGAATGGAAACTCAAGTTTGACAGGACTCATTTAGTTAGGATTTGTTGAATGTCTCCCTGTATACGTAAAAGACGCTGGCTGTCAGTAGTGAGCAGGAAGACCCAGCCCTTGACTTTAGACAGTTCACAAACAAGGAAGCAAATGGACAAGCTAAATTTGGAGGTAGTTGGTTATGATAAATTATGGACAGTTGCCGGTACATAAGGGCAACTTGAGACTGGCCTCTCTGGAGGAGTGTTATCGTGTCCATCCCCGAAGGCTAGGAAGGATCATCCAGGCTAAGATCTGGTGGCAGAGCATCCAAAGGGGTGGGCCCAGCCACTCCCATAGAGCCAGCATCTCTCGAGTGGGTCTCCTGCTCCAGGGCTTTGGCAGAGGTGTGGTATTTGATGTCCTCAGTGATAAGCTTTCTCCTCCCTTGGTTCACAGACAGCTGTCATCAGCTATGACTACCTCACCTCCCTGAGGAGTGTCCCATACGGCTCAGAGGAGTATTTGCAGCGTCGATCCCAGGTAAGGGACCCAGGGGATCCCTCAGAGCTGGGCCAGGATGGGGTATGTCTGAAGAGTGGGCACAGCCCATTTACTTCCTGGGAAAGCTGGGTTTAGGACAGAGAGGGCATTGAGGTAGTGGCCACTGGCCATGGGTTTGGGATAAAGGGAACAGAAGATCACCTCCTCCTTCCCATGCGGGTGGCTTAGCACCTGCCAATAGCGCTGCCACTTTACATCAAAGTCTCCCATGACTTTAAATGACTTTATAGTCATTACCTATAGAGTGCTGTTGAGGAGGCCGCTGTGTATTTCTGCTGACAGCTGGGATGTAGGCTGCCTCTGGAGGGCTAATAACTTCTAAGCTCCGTTGTTAGGCAGAAAGAGGTTAATTGTTTTTTTGTCCTCTGAAGGCCACTTGGGGCCTCTTGTACGAGTGGAGCTGTGGACCTCACACACCTCCTCAGTCAGAGTGTAGTAGCTGACGCAGATGTATTGGAGACGCCAGGGAGACGGAAGATGAAGCATGAGGGCAGAGGGAGGTTGGCAATAGGCCGGCGAGTCTTTGCTGTCCCTAGAGAATGCTTAGTTACGTTTCTGGGCTCAGCCTGGGCTCTCCTCTGTGCTGCTTTCCTTCCGGGCATCCTCTGTGGTGGATTAATTAGTTAGTTAAAACATTTTCATTTAAACTTTTCACTATGTACATGTTAACCTCCATAAAAGGAACAAGAGTAGAGAACCGAGCAGTGTGTAATGACCCCCTCTACCCTACCCCATGGTTCTGTCCAGCCTGCAAAATGATTTGATGTCACATTGTCATTTACTCCCTCTATTGTTTACTCAGCTCTGAAGTGAAGTTAAATGAAACTTAAAGTATGAGTCTCCTAATAGAGAAAGAACTTTGATAAACCACGTGGATGAAGATGAACAATTCCACAGTAACTTCTACTTCATGCCCAGATTGCCCTTCTCCCAGAAATGAGTTTTTAAAGTACTTACTTATGAGTATGTGTGAGCCGTGTGCGTGTGTCTGTGTGTATGTGAGCCGTGTGTGTATGTGAGCCATTGTGTGTGTGAGCCGTGTGTGTGTGTGTGTTCTGTGTGTGTGCATGTGTGTCTCTCTGTGTGTATATGTGTGTGTGAGCCGAGTGTGTGTGCTATGTGTGTGTGCCGATGTGTGTGATGTGTGTGTGCATGTGTGTTGTGTGTGACTGTGTGTGTGATGTGTGTATGAGCTGTGTGTGTGTTCATGTGTGTGTATGCGTTCATGCGCGCGTGCGTGCGTGCGTGTGTGTGTGTGTGTGTGTGTTTGTGTGTGTGTGTGTGTGTGTGTGTGTGTGCGCGCGCGCGCGCATGTTGGGTGTCCTCTCTACTCTCTTCGTTAGGTTTCTTTAAGCTGGGTTTCTCCCTGAACCTGGAGCGAGGAAGGTGGTCAGCAAGCCCAGTCATCCTCCTGTCTCCACCATGCTCATGATGCTGGGGCTACAGGTTTGTGACAGCAATCTGGCTTTTTACCTGGAAACTGGGAATTTGAACCCTGGTCCTCATGCTAGCTCTTGTTCCCACTGAACCATCTGCCCAGCCCTGAGATGTCTGTTATAGTGAGTTTGTTCCAACCTGGATGCAAACATGGTATGTGTATTCATTTTGTTGACATTTCCTGAGTCTCTTAGAATCTATAACATTTCTTCTCTCTTCCTTTATTTTATGTTTTATTTAGTTACTAACTTGTTGGAGAACCAGATCATTATCCTGTAGAATTTCCACATTCAGGATTTGGCTGACTGTACCCTCAGAGTGCTATGTAATGGGATATGTATTCAAGCGACTCACAAATCAAAACAGACAATATTTGAAACAGACAAAATGACCTTTGTTCCTCAGGTACTCAGTTTTCCTGCCTGGAGGTAATCACCGTTTCCTGTGTAGCTTTCCAGAGCTGTCTGCCTGTAGTTTAATCACTTTGTCTTTATTCCTGCCATAGATGATTGTTAGTTACACATCTTTCTCTTAGACCGTTGGTTCTCTTTCATTGCAGATTGAGGCTATTGTTTTGTATATTTAATCTTCCAGCAGGATGGAGAGGTTCATGTCTGTCTCAATGTCAGGTCTCAATGCCCTTGCCTTTGGAGAGGCAGCACAAAGAATGTAAGGTTTGCGTTCAGAAATCCTGAATGTGAATTCCGTACCTTGGCATTGGGAGGGTCATCTAGCCCTGGGGAGCTCCTGTTTTCCTTGTCTGTAAACTAGAGATGGTTATTGTACTCACTGAGGACCTGATACCAATGGAGTCAGTGAAAGGTAGAACAGAAGTGAAGGCAAGTCAGAGGTCTCCTAAGTGTGCTTCATGAGGACGTTATTGTAAAATCTCAAAGCCTTGTCTTTGAGGTATAGTTTCCCCCTACTTTTCCCTTCTTTCTCCATCTATTCCCTGCTGTGGCCCTTAAAATTCTCCAGAGATCTCCAGGCTAGGACCAGGGTAAGGTTTGTCTCGGGAAATCTGAAGAGCAGGCGGGTTGTGCTCTATAGGGTATAAGTGATCTGAAAGGCAGAGAGAGGTACCACAGCTCCTCCAGAAGCTGACAGCTCTGTGTTGCAGTAAATCTCCAACCCTAATAAGCCTGTGCAAAAACCCACACAACTCAGTTACAGTATTTATAAGCTGCACACCTAATTGGGTAGGATTACCACTACACTACTCTGTTGCCCAGCTGTGAGATCCCTTGCTACTTGTGGCTTCTTCAGGCCATGTGGTTCTGCTCCATCTTCTTTCTCTTCTTCCCTATCTTCCTGTACTGTCTAAAACCTCTAGCACCTTTCCCTTCCACTGCCCATTCACAGGCCCTAGTCTTTAGTTGACCAGTTAGCATGGGGAGAAGGTTCACATGCAATGACCTGAGTATATGATCAGCTCACTCCTCTTCAGGGCTGCCCATCTTGAGGAAGCAGAATTAACATCAGAATACAAACAGCACCAGGGCAACCCACACACATTTCCTCCTTTTTGTCCAATTAAAAGGCTCTTTTCTCACAGATTTAAGTTTAGTGAAACTATTTCCATTATGCAACTTATCAAGTATAAGATACCCATAACACCTATTCCATCAATTTTGTCAATTTAGATAAAGCACTCTACCATCTATCCTAACTTAAAAGGCTTACAATTCTACACCTGAATCATGTCCTGGTTTTAGCTTGTATTACTATCTGAAAACCATCCTCTCAAGTCTATATCATCTTTCTCAATGCTAAACAGCTTGAGTTGACTATGAAACTACATTCAATCTTCAACCCCATCTGAGAACGACTTATGTATTACTTGAAAATATAGGAAGCACAAAACAGAGCTTCCAAAACTTAATGAATTTGTAGAGACAGCTGACTACCTGGACAGTCTCTCATTCCTCAAAACACTGGAGCATCAGTCTTCAGCCTTCTGGCCCAGGATCATCTGACAGACCTTTGTAAAGCAGAATTATGAAGAACTACTTACTCTGTCTTGGAAAAGCTATCAGTCGACTATTCCACATAGTGTGTCCTTTTCCTGAAAAGTATTTTTGTCTGTAGATGAATTGAGGCAATTCTTGCCTAGTGACTGTCTCACCACAACTGGAACAACTTCACTGATGCTCAATTTCTTCTTTGAACCAAGAAAGGGAAGCTGTCAGGAGCAGACATGTCTCTAGTCAAATGATCTTTAATAAAGAAATGGCCTTAAATGTCGTATTCTGTAGACTTCTGATGCCTTTAAGACTATCTATCTATGCAAAGTATATCTGAATTGTCATACCTTAGCTATTATTAATCATTTCTATTTGAGTTATTAAAAACACTTTATTACAATTAAATCAGAATCTAATATAACCATGAGTTTACTGTATGACCCTTAACGTGTGTTACTTAGTCATCCTAACCAGTTTGTAATGGCAGTTATGAAAGGACTGGGTCCAAGCCATGTATTCTTAGATGAGTTGAACAGGTACAATGCCTACCAAAGAGTAACAATATTAATTATAATTTTGTTTAGATTAGGCAATTCACACCAATGAAAGCCATAAATATGCATCAATCTATTAAATTGCATACCAATGTAAAAGTAATAATTCAATTTGAATTAATTATAAAGATTTCTACCAATGTAAATAGCATCATCTATAAATTGATACCAATGTTTAATTCAATTGATTAATTTGTTTCTCATTAGATTGCTATAAAGTTGAGTAAACTATCCCTATTTGTCTATTCCTCTAATTTCTATGATCTGACTATATCCTCCTTTTTCTCTTCCATCCCTTTTCTTTACCTAAGAAGGAAAGATAGAGAAGAGGAAAGGAAGAGTAGAAATCCCCAGTCTAAAGCTCTCTGGTTTCCTCTTTGTCCAAAGAGGAACATTTTACCATATGGCTACAACATTTGTAAAATATCCTTTAAAATGACAACATATCTATAATTCATAAATAACCAGAAACATCCACCCCAACCTAATGGACTTGGGTTGATGACTTTCCATACCTTTTTCCTGCTGTATAGGGTGATGAAAAAATTCTTTAAGGAATGGGAGGGGTAGGAAAATTAGAAAATTTGGTTAGACTTAAGAAAGCTAGCTTTAGAATCTGTTATCCAGTCTCTGCATATTTGGAAAGTTCAGAGCTTGACTGAAGTTCTGACTGGATCCGTCTGAAAGGTTGGATGAGGCAAGATGGCCTGGAATCCGTGGCAGTCCCCGAAGGTGCTTTGGACAGCAACCAGACGCAGGGGCCAAGCAGGTCAGTTCATCGTCTCTGAGGACGAACCTCCCCAAAGCTGTACATTCTGTAATATGTGAATCTCACAACCAAAATTTTAATCCATTAAGATATTTGTATGGATTGTGCCGGATGCACAGAGCAGTTAAGGATGAAATTCTCCATGGTTGAGCAGGTAAAAGACAGCTGTCTTTTTTATGAGTCAATTTTGTTAATAGCCAATTGTAATAAGTCTTCGTGCATACCATGTGAGGGATGGCACGGGGATTCTCTACCTGTCCTGTTTGATTCTCTTGAAATTTTTCTAGTTATTCAGGGGGTCATCTCCTCCGTCATCTCTGATCCATAGCACTCTGGAAGGGGTCCAGAGCCTGTTCTCCTTTCCTGTCAGCGCAAGTGCTGAGACTTTCTTCCAAAAAAATCCAAAAAACCAAACCAAACAAAACAAAAAACCCAGAGAAAAGAAACCCCACCACCAATAACCAACCAACCAACCAACCAAACAAACAAAGCCATCCCCCAAACCCAAAAAGCCCCCAAGTCCAGACTCAAAACTACATTCATTTGGATAAATAAAACAAATCAAAGCAAATAAAGCAATCTGAAGAAATATTAACCAACAGACAGTATTTCTGCTTCTCCTGCCCCATCCTTCATGAGGTCAAGACCTAAATTATTATTTCATATCTCTGTGTACTATGTATAAGCCTATTTCAGGCTCTATTTGTCAGACCAGACAAAGAACTCCCAGAAATCCCATGAGTAGACCATGTTTAAAGATCCTGAGAAATTGTCTGGAAAGACTTTTTAAAATCTTCCCTAAAGCAGTTTTCCATTCAATCTCCCCAACTTCACCCTTCTTTGGAGCTTAATATTTGCTGCATCTTCCAACTGACTCTTTGTTGTGCTGCTCCTTCGCCTCTTCTCTCCACCATGAGAGCCATTGTACATGTAGACACAGTTTCTAGTATTGCTTTTGCCATATCCCTCTGGTCTTGGGGGATTATTTTCTTTTTTTATACTCAAGAAGTCAGAATTTGTTTACAAACGGTGAATGCATCCTAAAATTAGTGACACTTTGCTTACATTTTCTCATTCTAACACATCCATGGGTTGCCATTCAAGTTCCTGACCCCTGTGGAAGATCGTCTTCTGGAGGTCTTTGTTGTATACTAAGCAGATAAACTAAAGTTTGTTTTCTAATCCTCTTCGGTTGGCTTTCTCTAATTTTATCTTCTGTCTCTACCTGAGTATTTTCCTTAATTGAAAATTCAAGTTTCTCCCTTAAGGTCTGTGCCCATGCGTCTTATCTCCTCTTTTGTTGCTCCTCCTGTTCCTGAGTTCCTGTGTTCTCCGTTCTGCTTCCACATTTAAAACTCGCTTTATGTTGTAATGCTGATAATGTAGCATCTACCTCATTTTGATTTACTAGCTCTAGTAAATTATCCTCTAATTCTGCTTCCAAATTTTCTCTCTCTCTCCTTGCTCTTCAGTCTGGTCTGTGAGATTCTGCATCCTTCTTTGTAGCGTCTCTTCCAGCTCCTGTCTCCAACCTTTATTCTCCTCGTCCTGTTGCTTATTATGATCTATAATTTCCTGTGCCTTCAGCTCTAGTGCTTCCTCTAGGCTGTGTTGCCAAGTCTTAAGTTTATCTCTCTGTTGCTCAGTCTCATCTATGCACTCCTTTAGTGTTTGCTCTAATCCCTTTTCTTTTTTTGTAAGGTTTTTTTTTTTTTTTTTTTTTTGTTGATTATTCGAGACAGGTTTCTCTGTATAGCCCTGGCTGTCCTGGAACTTACTCTGTAGACCAGGCTGGCCTCGAACTCAGAAATCCACCTGCCTGCCTCCCAAGTGCTGAATTAAAGGGTACGCCACCACTGCTTGACTCTAATCCCTTTTCTAAGGCACATAATTTTTTTATCTAGGCCCTGTCTTTTGAGAAGACATAGTAAATCAAGAGAATAAATATTGCAGTAACAGTCAATTTCAAGGTCTCTATTTCTTTTAAATCCATCCCTGTTGAACGGTTCAAAATAATATCCATAAAGCCCAAAAGGATATTTATTGTTTTCTCATCTTTAAGTATCAATGTATATGTTTATTATCAATTTATACTTTTTATTACCTGATCCAGAGCCATTTGTACCTTTGTCTCCCTCTGCTGTTCGATTCAGCACACTGCAGTCCTCTGTGATTTTTTATTGCAGGGAGGGGGCTGAGAGTAGAAACACCAGAGGCTTCTGTGCTTCTGAGCAGGCTCTCTGACTTTTGTTTGGGTTGCAGCTGACAGAGTGCACACTGATCTCAGGTAGCCTGCAGCACAAGCAGTAGGGGAAAGTGGGTCTGGCTGTCCCATGTAGGGAAGCAAGCACAGAAAGGCTCCCTCGGGCTTAGACGCCTCAGTCAGCTCACTATGTCTTCCAGAAGACGACCTCACAGGCAGTTGTGCTCCAGGGTCACCTGTCCCTCTCTGGGAATTCTGACCCTGGAGCTGCTCAAGTCCATTTGCAGGCTGGGGTGCTGCTCCTGCCTGTAGCTGTCTGCCTCGGGCTTGGGGAGGGAGTTTCTCTGTTGCTCTCTGTAGACCCCTCAGACCCAGTCAGCTTTCAGTCCACATATTGCTGCCTTAGATTGCTGCCCCAGCTGTTTATTGTGAGTGGGGGAGGGACAGTGGACTTTTATCTCAGGTTAGTTGGGTTCTAATCGATATGATGGGCGTGATGGGCACCAATTTGTTGCAGTAAACTTCCAACCCCAATAAGCCCATGCAAAACCACACAACTCCGTTATAAGATTTATAAGCTGCATGGTTAGATTGGGCAGATTTACCACTACACTACTCTATTCCCCAGCTATGAGATCCTTGCTACTTATGGCTTCTCTAGGCCATGTGGTTTCTGCTCCATCTTCCTTCTACCTCCTCTTCTCTATCTTCTTCCTCTCTTTCCCTCTCTTCCTCTACTCTCTGAAACCTCCAGCCACACCTTTCCCTTCCACTGCCCAATCACATGCCTTTATTTGACCAGTTAAAATGGGGAGAAGGTTCACATGAAATGACCTGAGTATTTGATTCACTCCTTGTCTCAGGCAGCCCCTCTTGAGGAAGCAGAATTAACATCAGAATACAAACAGCACCAGGGCAACCCATCACAGCTCTGGGGATCTGGTGAGGAAGGTACAGCCAGGCCTTTGGTGAGAGGGCAGCAAGTGGTGGCTGGATGTACCAGATAACAGGGTGTAGGCTGGTTCCTAGGAGCTGTCCCTGGCAAGGAGGGTCCAGCAGGAACAGAAGAGCATGATTAAACGCTGCAGGAGAGTTCTCGTCATGGCTGATAAAGGAGGCTAAGCATCATCAAGTCCCTTCTCAAGCTGGCACCTCCAGGTTCTAGAGCATGTTAGAGCCAAGGCTGCGGCAGTCAGGGACTTGAAGCATTTTCAAGGTTGGCACTGGCAGGCTGGCTTCGTGACTCTCTGCATCATGGAGAAGAAGAGAAGCACATGATATGGTGCTAGGCAGCTGAGGGTTTAAGGATAGGCTCTGGAGAACTGGATTCCTGATTCCTAGATGCTTGTAACTGAGATTTGTGTGACTGGACATGTTCACCCTCCAGAAGGACATCACTCCTTCAGAAGACATCTAGTCAAAAGGCTGGAGGTGACAGGACAGGATGGAGCTGATCCTGAATGAAGGATCTGGCAGTAGGATGTGGACACCCTCTTCATAGGGAACTTGGACATGGATGATCTATGTGTCTGTGTCTGTCTATCTGTCTATTTGTCTTTCACTCTTCATCCACACTCAAACACACAAATGTACACTCACAAACACATTGTATGAGTTTATCTTAAAAAATTGATTTAAGGGTGATCTCTAAAGCCAGTTCTGGCCAGTAAACATTAGGTTCAAGGCATTTCTTTTGGAATTTCAACTTTCTTTTTCTGTCAGGTTAACTGAGAGTGTAGGCTGTTGGCTTGTTTCTGCTGGGAGCCGTCTTGCCCCTGTGACAAGAAAGCCCATCTGTGGGTGAAGTTGGCATTAAAGAGTTGAATTCTTTGAGTTCCTGTATTGAGTCGGACTTGAAGCCACTCTCTCACTGGACTTCCCAGTTATGTCCTCAGTAGATTCTTTTTTGTTGCTTAAGGTAATTTGCATTTAATATTAATTAAAACCGAGTCTTGGTAATACAGGGAACTCTTGAAGAAGGTTGCCCGAGTTTGAAGTATGATTGGCATTTTGATAGGTCACAGGATGATCCATAATTCAAGGGAAATGATGCAGGGAGAGGTTTGTGTGGTCCAGGGTTGAAATGGAGCCATCATAGAGCAGGAGCCTTCTCACCTGGTCTTAGCCCTTCCAACGACCTCTGCTTCCCTTCTGTAAGAATGTAGTAATGGCCTTGGCCTCAGCTGTTGAGTGAACAGAAAGGAGAAATGTAGTAAGTGAATTACTTTCTTTGTAGATGAGATCTTGAAACACACGGTAACCTTGATGGCTCCTTAGTTATTTTATGTTTTGTGTTGTGTATGTATATGATGTCTGTACTTGTTTGTGTACTTGTGCATGCATATGCTTGTGTGTTTGGAGACCAGAGATTGATGATGAATGTCTTTCCTTCATCAGTTTCCACTTTTAGTTTTTGAGACAGGGTCTATTACTGCACAGTTGGCTCCTTGACTCAGCCAGGCTGAGTTGTATATTAAGCTCAGGTGTTCTCTTGTTTGTGTGTATTATATAGACTTTTAGGTAAGTTCTGGAGATCCTGTTCAGAGTCTCACGCCTAACTGTGTTACTTCACTGTCTGAGCCATCTCCCCAGCCTGCTTCTTTTTCTTGCTTTCTTCACCCCATCTTCATTGATACACTGGGACTCTATATCTCAGTGTATCCAGAGAAGGAAAGGCCCCCCTTCTTCTCTTACTTCCAGCCCCAGATTCCAGTTTGGCTTTTTCCTGTTCCTTATATGACACTTTTTTCTTTGACAGTAAGAAACCAGTCATTTACTTTCTTAGTACATTTCCTATTTGGTTTAACTCTAGACAGCCTAAACAGGTGAGACCAGGTACATGCAGGGTGGCCATAGACAGACACCCTAAGCTAGACAAGACCCCTGAGGCCTACCAGAGCAGAGTGGTCTCAGATGGGTGAGGTTGTGGATTAAGGCAGTATTGTAGCTGATTCTGGAAAGGTGGTGTTGAAACGTATACTCTCAGGGGCAAAGTGATGTTGGCTAGGGCTTATGGGTATGATTTGGGGACTGTCCATGAGATAGATACAGAATTAGTTCAGTGTGTTTCAGTTATGTTTATGTTGCTGTGAGCAGAACATAAACATGCCAGACAGAAACATCTTACAGGAGGGAAGATTTATTTTGGCTCAGAGTTTCAGAGACATTTCAGTCCCCATGGTGGGCACGCAAGGCATTGTGAGCATGAAGCACTGCTCACATGCAGTCAGACAGGAAGTATTCGAACCAGAACTGGAAGCTGGCATAACCTTTAAAGGCCTGCTGCCTTCTGCCAGCCAAACCCCGCCCAAAGCAACACAAAATAGCAACACAAGCTGGGAATGGACGATTCAGACATCAACCTGTGGGGACAAACATGGACATACTGACAAGTCACAGAGGGACTTGAGGCCAGGTTTCATATCATGGAGTAGAAAGTCATAGAATGTTCTCAAGCACAGTTTTGTTAAATTCATTGAATTGAGTGTTTAAATCGTCAGTTACTGAATATTTCTTTTGCTTTTATTCTGTCGATGGGGTGGGTGAGGAGGAAGGCCACAAGAAACAGAATGAGCAGTGTCGCGCCCAGCTCGCGAATAAGCAGACGCGGCAACACAGGATTTTCCGACAGCACTCTTTATTGTTCAGCTCTGTTCAAGATGAGAAGGACCGACTCGGAGCTCGTACTTATATAGGCTTGGTGAGGGTGTGGTCTCCTATTGGTGCTTTAGCAAGACCAATCGACGAAAGCGCTTGCATCACTTGTGGACAACTGCGCATGCGTCAACTCTCGAGAAGAACAGGAAGTAGGAAACGGCGCATCTTCTAATGGCGGAGGCTCCGACATCCCCTTACTTTATATAAATGTCAACGGATGCACACTACGTCACTGATCAGCCAAAAGCTTCCTCAATTCGGCGTTCGAAGTGATCGTGTGGGCGAGACTCTGTACACCTTAATCCCGTGCAATGGGAACACGAGCCCTGGGAGATGTACAGATCCGCTCGACCGCACTCTGGTGCAATGGGAACCTGAGCCCTCAGAGATGTCTGGTCAGAGCAGAGTCTCAATGTCTGAGCATATTAAGCCAAGCTTGGGGGGATGCTCCCTGTTCTACCGCAAGTAATGCCTGCGCGATGACCACTTTGTCATGTCGCTGTTGTCTTTTCAGTTTGCTAAGCATCCAAAGAGAGAGCACTAGTCCACCAGCCAATAGTATACCAAATAATCCTACTCCTACCCACTCCTTAAAATAGGAGAAGGCTGAGGTTATCCAGGTGGAAAATCCTTGGGTAAAGGATATATCTAGACGGGTGGAATTAATTTGAATAATAGCCAATCGTAACCTTTTCATGGTATCATCGAATTCTGTTGACCAATTATATTGTAATAAATGAGAAAGTTCCTTAGAGAGGTTGGCTGCCTTAGTAAAATTCTCATACTGGACAGAAGTAACACACAAGCCAGAGTATTTCATTTCATACCCCAACTGAGCCAATTGCCACAATATATCTACCTGTTCTTGAACCAGATCTATGCGTTGATTAACTATCATCAAGCCACCTTTCAATTGGGTATTTAAGGAGGCTTGTGTATCGATAGCTTGAGTAAGGGAAGATGACAAATTATTTAAGGTATTAACAGTGGCCACTTGTCCTGACAGGGCCAATGAGGAGACAGTCAAGGAGGCGGCAACTGCAGAGGTAGCTATGATGGCCACGATAGCAGCCGTGATACCAAAATCGCGTTTTTGTCTAAACAAGGTTAAAGAACTATCAGTCTGCACAGGAATGGGAACAAAACGGGGCATGCGAGCGACAGTGGCAGTCTCAAAGCTAGAGGCATTCCAACACAAGGTATAAAAACAATCAGTAGAATTACAAACTCCATACAAAAGGGGGCCATAAACAGACGGGGGTGAGTGCCACCGTTTTAAGAGGCTGTAAGCACGTATTTTGCTGTTCTCTGTTCCTTTTCTAGATGTGCATAAGAATAGTTTCCCAAGGGAATACAAGGATAATCGAGAGTCTTATTAACAGTCTCAGTAGCAGTAAAACAAAGACTGCCGTTAATCTTCCAAGTGTCATTGGTAGGGACTTTGGCCAAATTTGTGTCCATAGGTAAATATGGTAAACCCAAGGTCTCATTGGTGGTGAAGAATCTGGGAAACACTTGCGCGTTATGCATGATCGGCATAGGTCTCGGGAACGTTGTCATAATTCCCCATCTCAGCTGCGGTTGTGGTGGTGGGTGTGTGGTCACACATAACAGCGTCAGACTCAGCAGCCACAGGATCAGGCTCAGGGGGCTTCCCATCCTGTTTTACCAGCCGGGTCAGTCGTGCCGGGACCCAAATCGGATTGTCTTGATCCTGCGGGGAAAACACAAATAGCTCCCCTGGATCTTATAAGAACGGGATCCGGGCCTTTCCATATTTTATTAATGACATCTTTCCATCTAACCTCCTCTCGCAAAGAACTGGGGGAGGCATGTCTGTCTGCTGCGGATTTGCCAGCAGAATCCAAATTTAAAAAATTTAAGGTAAATAAGGCCAGGGAGGTGGAGATCTTAGGTCCTTTGCCAGGGCCTATCCCCCCTTTCTGTTTTTGTAATGTCACTTTGAGGGTGCCATTGGCACGCTCCACAATTCCTTGTGCTTGTGGATTATATGGCAGTCCAGTGATATGGCGCACACCCATACGCAGACAAAATTGTTGAAAAGTCTTGGACGCATAGGCTGGCCCATTATCTGTCTTTAACTGTTGGGGTTTTCCCAAGCTGCCCATGCCTCTAAGCAGTGGGTGATCACATTGGCCACCTTTTCTCCTGAGAGAGGCGTGGCATGAATAATGCCAGAACAAGTATCTACTGATACATGAACATATTTTAACTTTCCAAATGACGGAAAATGAGTAACATCCATTTGCCAGATGTGTAGTGGTAGAAGTCCTCGAGGATTAACTCCCAAGGACACAGAAGGTCTAAAATCTGCACAATCTGTGCATTTAAGAACAATATCTCGAGCTTGAGCACGAGATAAATTAAATTTGATTTTAAGAGTGTTTGCTGGCACATGATACAGCTGGTGAAATTGTGTGGCTAGCTGAACAGGATCTTGACTCAGCATGATCTGCCTGGTGGCTTTATCTGCTAGCTCATTAGCAGCAGCCATAGGTCCAGGTAATAGAGAGTGTGCTCGTATATGAACAATGCAGAAGGGATGTGTCCTACCTCTAATGATATGTTGAATCTCAGAAAACAGGTGGGCTACAGTACTTTTTAGACTGAATGACACCCACCGTCTCCAATATTTGTACTGCTTTCACTACATAATGGGAATCTGAAATTATATTTAGGGGTTGATTAAATTGTTTTAAAACCACTGCAATCATTGCACATTCTACCAATTGGGGAGAGGTGTAATCAAAAGGAATTTTAACAACTTCGCCTTCCACAACGTAACTTCCTATTCCAGTATTAGAGCCATCGGTATACACATCTGTTGCATTTTCAATGGGTTCAACTTTGGTTATGGTTGGAAAAATAATAGCATTGTTTAAGACAAATTGTAACAAAGGGTGTTTTGGAAAATGATTATCAATGGTGCCCGAATATGAGCATCTTAAAATGGCCCAAACATCAATAGTAGAACACAGCACTTGTACCTGATGTGCTGTATATGGAACAATAAGAGAATCTGGGGGAACACCAAAATGAGTTATAGCTTGTTGGATACCTCTTAGGGCCAGGTCTCCAACTGTAGAAGGGTAATGGCTCAACACTTTTCCTGGAGAAGTGTGGGGATGTATCCAAAGCAATGGACCATATTGCCACAACACAGCAGTAGGCTGTTGTGGGGAGGGAATAATACATAACTGATAAGGAGCATTTAAATCAAAGCGAACAAGCATAGCATTTTTCAAAGACTCTTCTACCATATCTAATACTTTAGCTGCCTCGGGAGTCATCGCAGTGGCTGACATTCTTTCTTTTTTTTTTTTTTTTTTTTTTTTTTTGGTTTTTCGAGACAGGGTTTCTCTGTGTAGCCCGGGCTGTCCTGGAACTCACTCTGTAGACCAGGCTGGCCTCGAACTCAGAAATCCGCCTGCCTCTGCCTCCCAAGTGCTGGGATTAAAGGCGTGCGCCACCACCGCCCCGCTCTGACATTCTTTCTATTAAACTTGTAGTATAAGCTGCGCTAACTCCGTAAGTCTGTACTGCTTCTACCACAGCTTTAAGAGACTTTAAGTCTAATGCTTGATATTGTCTCGCACCATTTTCCTCCCACACAGGAAATGCTCTCGAGATCTTTTTCCTCTCTTTCTCTGATATATAGGAAGTGGATGTCGGTAGCCAAGTTGGCTTCCTCTCCGACCTGGCTGTCTCCGCCCTTCCCTCAAGGGGGGGAGCTGAAGGGCGGTACCCCGGAGCACATGGAGGATCTGGTCTATACCGCTCCGCCTCATATTTTGCGGCTTCCTCCTCTAATTCTGCCTGCTCTTCGGGGTCTAGATCTCCCAACATCGAGTCATCATCGTCAGAGGACGTCTCCCCTTCTGAGGATAACTCGGCCCTGGGTTCTCGAAATCGCGCCAAACTTGGATATATTTTTGGCGGTTTCTCCTCTTTTTCTTCTCCAACAGGCCTCAAACTCTGCCTTGTTTTACTAACCCTATCTTTTACCGTCTTCTTCTGAGATCTCTCTTTCCCTTCTAAACTCTTTTTCTTTTCTGCTTCTGATAGACTGTCTTGGTGGTCATCTAAAAGTCTCTGCCCCTCTTTAACTTCTTTCTCACATCTCTCGTCTGAAATGCAGGATTTAATCAGTTTGAATAATGGCCAAGTACCTGGCCGCAGCTTCCCTTTCTCTTTCTCATTTGCCAGATCCCTTCCTAATTTTGTCCAAGACCCCATAGTCAAGGACCCAGATGTAATAAACCAAGGAGCGATCCTATCTACCTCCTTCAAGAAACTTATGATAACCTTTTCTGGAACCTTTAAATGTCTCCCTCGAAGCAGCGCCCGCACCGCTTCAGACATAGGCTTCAGTTGTTGGTTTCCCATACTTCCTTTATCTACAGGAGCGGGAGTGCTTGCTCAGTTATCTACCTGAGACTTACAGCCGGCTATTCGATGTTACAGAAAGGGTACGTACAGATCTTGTCACACTTCCCACAATTCAGACAAAAGCAGCAAAACAAGCCAAAAATGAAAGCGAGCAATATAATCAGAATGACCCACACAAGACTTATCGTACCTTGCAGAAAAGCGCCTAGGCTCCTCACGCTGCCGGTTCTGAATCCCGTCCAGACGAGCAGTCCGGGGTCCTTCGAGTCGTTCCTTCGCCCGGGGTTCGGCCGTTCCCGGGTTTCCGGCACCACTTTGTCGCACCCAGCTCCGCCGAATAAGCAGACGCGGCAACACAGGATTCTTCCGACAGCACTCTTTATTGTTCAGCTCTGTTCCAAGATGGAGAAGGACCACGAGCTCGGGAGCTCGTCACTTATATAGGGCTTGGTGAGGCGTGTGGGTCTCCTATTGGTGCTTTAGCAAAGACCAATCAGACGAAAGCAGCTTGCATCACTCTGTGGACAACTGCGCATGCGTCAACTCTCGAGAAGAACCAGGAAGTAGGAAACCGGCGCCATCTTCTAATGGCGGAGCGGCTCCCGACAAGGCAGAAAGACAGATAGGCACACACACGCACACACACACCACACATAGAGTAAGAGACAGAGATGACAGACCCCTGCTTCCCCAGGTATGAGAGACGGAGACAGAGATGGGGATGTCATAATACAGGAAGGGGCCTTGAGCCTGACTTCACTATGCCTATTAAGCCTTTCGGCTGACCTTACCTTATGTTACTGAGCAGACTGCTGGGCCTGTGCGAGGTGCTTCAGTTCAGTAGGGCATATTCTCTTAATTATGGTGGTGTTGAGACTTGAGGAGGTAATGAGTAATCTGTTCTCTTCTTGCCTGAGAAGCAGAGCCAAGGAGACACAGGCTACCGTAAGGAGGTGATCAGTGTTGGCTGTATTACTGATAAGCGCTGGGCTGTAGCATGAGGTTTGAGTCACCGTGCTGAATGTCACCTCCGAACTGGGTAGACTTCTTTTCCCAGGCTTGTGGATAGACAAGCCAGGCATGAGGGCAGTTGAGCAGATCCAGAAAGCAGGGCGGAGAGGATGCGTGAATGAGCTGGACATGCTGCCGCCCACCAATGTAATCAGTGATTCCCCTGTCCCAAGCAGAAGAGAGGAAAGAGAGGATAGCATCATGCCCTATTGAGACTCTCTACTCCTGTGAAACTTAGGAGAGGGGTTCACTAGCAGGAGAGATGGGGGTGGATCTAAGGTAACCCCTGTTGGCAACTGGTTCCCAGCTAGGGGGTGCAGGAGCCCTGTGTGTGGTTGCATGCTGGAGCCTCATCTGGAGCATGGGGACTGTGTAATTGTCCCCCTGTCCCCTGCACATGCAATGCCTGTCCACCTGGTGTCGACCCTTTTCAGTGGATTTTCATACCCTGTGCCCCTCAGACTCCCTCTCTCTGCTTTCCATTCTTATCCTGAGCCTTTGCCTGCAAACATTCTGCATAGAGAAGGGAAATTGAATCCTTGCTATCTCTGTGACTGGCTTTCTCAGAGTCTGATAAGTTCTCCAGAGCCTGAGCTGCACGCAGTGTCCTGGGTTGGGGTCACCCGAGGATTGGTTCTCTGGGGTAAGGGAGGCAGTCTGTGACTGAGCTGGTTCTTTCTTTTTGGCCTGTGTCCCTAAGTCTTTCAGAGCACCACAGATCCATGCAGTTCTCTGCAGGGGCCCTGGTTCTGAAGCCTTTCTGATCCTGAGATTGGTCCACAGCAGTGGGCTTTGGTGCAATCTGGGAGATTTAGGGGGTCACACTCCCTTCCCTGAGGGGAAAGCATGGTGAGACTGCAGTTTCCTTCGAAGACTGGGCTCACCTGTGGTGGCCTCTCTGTAGGCCCAAGAACATGCCAATACCTTCTTACTTGGTCTAGGCTCCTTAGTGGCCTAGGGGCCGTGCATTGATAGTGCCCTATTTTGTCATATCTGCATATAGCCCTTGTATTTTAAAACACGAGGAACATTCAAGAACTAATATTGGTGAAATTGTACTACTAACTCATTTTCTTCCCTTTAAATAAAAAAAATTAGACTTAGTTGTTTTATTTTATGTGTGTATGTTTTGCCCACCTGTATGCATGTGTGCCATGTGTGTGATTGGTGTCCACTGAGGTTAGAAGAGGGCACAGGGTCCCCTAGGACTGGAGTTATGGGTGACTGTGAACCGCTATGTAGGTCCTGAGTATTGAACCCGGGTCTTCTTCAAAAGCAACAAGTGCCCTTAACCAGTGAGCCATTTTTCGTGTGTGTGTGTGTGTGTGTGTGTGTATGTGTGTGTGTGTGTGTGTGTGTTCTGTCTGTCTGTCTTGCAGGAGTCAGTCCTCTCCTTTCACTATATGGGTCCTGGGACTGAACTTGTGCTCAGTCTTGGTAGTGAGTGTCTTTATCTGCTGAGCCATCTTGCAGACTCTTTCTCTTCTTTGGTGCAGCGCTAATAGCATTCTATGCACTACCTACAGCTGGCTTTTGCACCTCCTTTTTCCACATTGTCACTGGCATAGGGTCCTCTTGAGAAGCAAGCCTAAAGCCATCTGTAGGGGATGCCGGGCCAGACCCTGGCTGACACCTACCTGCCATTGCTGCCTTCTCTTCCCTGCTGAGTCTGGCTACTCTTTCTACTCTGCTCTTGGGTCATCTTTTTTATTTTTCTTTTTTAATCTCCTGGGACTGGATCAGGCTCACAGAAACCTGGTGGGATAGAGTTTACTTCTACTGCTCTGAAGCAACACTTTCCAAAGTCACTCTAGTGACAGGCCCCTCTACTTCTGATGATAAGAGTGCTACCTCTGACTGTGTGAGCTGAGTAGCTGCGTGTGTGTATCTGTAGTCACTGCCGGCACCTGTGAGGTTGCTTTTAATTTGTCCCTGTCTCCTGGCTGCATAGGTGATAGGGATGGTGACAGAGAACTGCAGAGTCTGCACCTATCCCAAGACCCTCAGCAGGGCAGGAACTGTGGACACCCAGCGTCTACCTGCTATTACCCATCTTAGACGCATCCCAGCCTAATAAGCCGGGTTCTCTGATGCTAAGAGCAGGTATTCACATGTACTGAACACTAATTACAAGACGGCTAAGGACTTTGTTATCTGTCTTAGCTCCACGACAGTCTAGCAAGGTAGATACCACTGTTCTCATTGTAAAGAAACTTAAAAAAGTAAATTTCCTAGGTTAGAATATGAAGTACCGGGTTTCCCAGTGACATCCTTATACATAGGTTATTATACTTTGTTCTTGATCTTCCCCCTCCACTGAGTTCTACTGTGTTCCCCCTCCAGCCTTGTCTTTCTTGTAAGGACAGTTGCCATTGGCCTTAGGCATATCTCCCTCTCCTCCCAGATAGTCTAGGCTGCTCACATCTGAACCTAATCAGTCATGTTGACAAAAGTCTTCTTTCCAAATAAGGTTACAATTATAGGTCCCAGGGGCTAGGATGTGGCTCTATTTGTTTTTTTGGGGGGTAGAGGTTGGGAGGCAGGTAGGCTATTGTTAAGCACACCCCAGGAGCTCAGTTGAGCTTCCTGGTTGGGAGCATCCAGGACACCTCGAGCCAAAAGTCTCCCTGGCATGGATTCCCGTGTTTCGTGTTTCGTCAGAGAGTGTGGGCTGTTACATCCTGACCCTCTGCAGCCTGCTACCCTGCATGCCTTCAACTCGTAGCCATTTCTTCTGGGACCTTTCAGGGTGTTCATCCTGGATTTAAGAATTCTCATACCTTAATGTGTTCAGGAGGTCAGGCCTCAGGGACTGGAAGGCGCAGTTTCACACCTGGGCAGGTAGGATGGATGTGGTACTGTTGCATCAGTGGCCACACCTCTAAAGTAGGAATGAGGGAATGGCCTGACCCTACTAATGAGGTGTGGAGGAAGGCTCTGCTGCAGCTGCTGGTGGCGGTGGCTGCGGCTGCGGCGGCGGCGGTCTGGGTCTGACTGCTCGTTAAGAGTAGCAGTTGAGCAGGCTGCTCTTCGTTCCTTTGTCTCACTGTTGTGGCCCCAAGCAGCTATTTTCTACCAAATTAAAATCCACTCAGTGCTCTTCCTGTCCCCAAATAAAAACTCCTCTCCAAGCTCTTGCCCGTTACGGCAAGACTTTTTAATAGACTCTGCCTCGTAGAGCCATGAGACATATGTCCAATTAGCAGAATAATTTTGCTTAAATATACAGATAAACTGTTGACTGACAACATCGACACGAGTTTGAGGCTAATTTAAGGCAAAGTCACTTGGGAACTGTGGTAGTGCCTTTTCTCCATCTATATTGCACCCCTCCCCCAACCTATTATTAGGCTGTCCTTCCCTCTAGACTTTTCCTTGGGGACAGATCTCCATCCTGACCATCTAAGTGATCATAAGGGACTTCCCATGCTGTGCTTCATCATTGGACAGAGTATCCAAGTCTGACTAGTACACTCTCCCCTCCCACACCGGGACAGGGTTTCTCTGTGTAGTCTTGGCTGCCCTGGAACTTGCTTTGTAGACCAGGCTGGCCTCGAACTCAGAGATCTGCCTGCCTCTGCTTCCTGAGTGCTGAGATTAAAGGTATGTACCACCACCTCTGTCCTGCTACATTTTATCTTATTTTATTCTTTTTGGTCAGTGGTCCAGTATTGAGGGACCAGAGGCGAGTAAGAGTTGTGGAACTCACAAGAGCATCCATTCCAAGAAGACAGGGACTTGGTCTCTCTTGCTTCTGTATCACACACCTAGCAACAGTAGGCACAGTGTATATTCTTAGATGAGTTGTTGAGAGAAGGAGCAAGATAATTTGAGCTCTTGCTGAGTGTCCCAAAGAAGATAAAATGTAGTCACAGGACAAATGAAAGTGAGGTTGAGGAGGACTCTCTGACCTGGTCTGTGTCTGAAGAGCTGTCCAAGAGCCAGCAAAGGGAGAGGGGGAGGTTCTCTAGGAACCAGAGCTGGCTTTGTACTTCCCTGGGTTCTGTTTGTTCAGAGAGTGAGTGGGTTTCCTTTCCTGTGTCTGTGTTACTTGCCACACTGATGATGGGCGCTCTCAGGAGCTTGCAGCCTCCGTGCTGGCACATGGTCAGGGTCTGCACTTGAAAGTGGTTGCAGGTCCCTGTCATGTGACCTTTGACATTGTTATAGTCATCTAGCCATGGATGGAGGTAGATGTCGAATGGCTCCTGTGTGACACTGACTCTCACCATGCCTGTATCAGCCTCCCTGCAGGACTGCACGACAATGGCAGAATGTAAGCCGCCCTGGGTGGAGCTTCAGGGATTGCAGGGCAGAGGTGAGGAAGGAGGCTGGGGTTGGGGAGAGACAGTGTGCCAGCATGGGGAATAGCCTCCAAGAATGTGTGAGCACTAAGTATCCCTGTGTAGACTCCACTGCACGGTCAGATTTCACCTAGAAACACTAGTTCAGAAATAAAGCATTTCAAGACAGCCACTATGTTAGTTTCCTGTGGTTGTCATAACAAGTTACTATTGAATGATGGCTTAAGACAATACAGTCTTAGGGTACTGGGGGTCAGAAGCCCAGAGTGATGCTGTGTAGACAAAATGAAGGTGTCAGCAGGTGGCATTCCCTGTGGAGGCTCTGAGGGAGCATCCATCATCTCCTCGATTTTTCTGATTTCTATTCTCTCTCCTCTGTCCCTCTTTCTCTCCCTTCCTCCCTTCCTCTCTTTCCCTATCTCCTTCCCTCCCTCCCTCCCTCCCTCCCTCCCTCCCTCCCTCCCTCCCTCCCTCCCTCCCTCCCTCCTTCCTTTTTTTGAGACAGGGTCTCGCTATGTAACCTTGGTGGGCCTAGAACTTACTGTATAGACCAAGTTGTCCTTCAACTCATAGGGATCTTCCTGCCCCTGCTTCTGCTGTGATTTAAAGTGTGTGCCACCCACACCTGTGATGGTTTGAGAGAAAATTACCCCCATAGGCCCAGAGGGAGGTATGGCCTTTTGGAGTAGGTGTGGCTTTGTAGGAAGAGGAGTGTCCCTAAGGAATGGGCTTTGAAGTCTCTGATGCCTAAGCCTGCCTGGTGTCACTCTCTCTTCCTGTTGGTGTGTACCAGAACTGCCTGGGACACGCTGTCCTTTGTGAGTTGCCATGGTCATGGTCCCTCTGCAGCAACAGAAACCCTAATTAAGACAACACCTGACTCGTTTTCTGCTTTTTAGAGATGCCCCAGGTGTCTTGGCTCATGATCCTGTCTTCCCATCTTCAAAGCCAGCAGCATTTGGTCCAGTTCTGGTGCTGCTATCTCTCTAGTGCTCCCTGGCCTTGGTCTTTCTTCCAAGAGCTGTGCAGATTACCACTGTGTACCTGGGCGGTGTCCCTCTTATCCCCTAGTCTCAGGATTGTGGGATTACTGGCAGCCTGATTTTCTTCTGCAGGGTGTGGCCTGCTGTTGGGTCTGTTAGGAAAACAAGTCTCACTAATGAAAAATCCCAAATGTCATTACAAAGCTCAGAGAGTAATAAAATGAATGCTGTACCTGGCACCTCCGCCTGAAATATGTTGCCCTAACTCTTGTTTACTTATCACTGAAGAACTTTAAGCTGTAGTTTCTGTCTACATCTGTAAACCAATATAGCAGCAGTGGTGGTGGTGGCAGTAGCAACAGCGGCAGAGTAGATGCACTTAGCCACAAGAAGCAAAGGCAAGCAGGCAAAAAGTAGCACTGCCATTTCCTCAGCTCTCTTTCTGTCTGGGCTTCTGTTGGAAGGTATTGTCCACTCTGGGCACCTTCCCATTCAGATAACTCTTCTGGGAAAGCATGTTTCTTAGTTGATTTCAGACCCACTCAAGTTGAAATCACGTCATCTAACCACTACCTATGGTCAGCTTTCCCTAGCTTCCCTACCTAATGCTCTCCACACGCCCCTGAACCTGCTCAGCTTCACTCTCCTTCTAAGAGTGATGCCTTCTTTCCTCTATCTTTGGAGGGTTTGTTTTGATTTCTGGTGTCAGCCATGAGAGTACAGGGCTGTGTAGATGTGAAAAATGTGTACATCCAGGCGGGTATCCTGAACAAGCACAGCGAGCCAAGCGGGGATGCAGGCTGTCTGGGTGTGTTATTCTGCTCATGGCCTTGGCATTTGTTATTCTTGTCTGTAACAGCCATTCCAGAAATGCCCCCACTTTTCCGGTCGCCGAGCAACTGTGAGAACAAATTAATTATGCATTTTCTCACTGTGTGTGATTAAGGGGCAGATGGAGGGAAGGGTTCTCTGTAGCTTTTCTGGCCACGAAGTTCCCAAATGGATAGTTTCCAGATTGAGGAGTTCAGGTCCCCAACTCCTGTGGGCATCTGTGCAGGCAGGCTTGCTCTTTGGCAAGGGGAGCCCCAAGTTGCCAGTAATAACACTGTTATTCTCTTAAATTTGCAACTCATTTACTGTTTGGTGAGTGCTTGTAGTTAGTCGTGACAGCTCATTTGTTGGGATTCCAGGGATGCTGGAACAACTTATTTTTTTTTTTTTTTTTTTTTGCTTCATACCTCTCTAAATTATTGTCGGCAGTGTCAATTCCACCGCTAGAGACTAGGAATTATCCTTCAGCCTAAAACTCTGTTCCCTATTGAGATATAGGTGTTGGTCCAGGAGATGGCTCATTGCCATGCAAGTCTGAGGGTCTGAGTTAAGTCCCCAGAAGCCATGTTTGAAGCAAGCCAGATAGGTATGGTGGTGCATACTCTTAATCCCAGTGCTTGGGAGAAGGAAGCAGGTAGATCTCTGTGAGTTGGAGGCCAGCCTGGTCTACATGGTATGTTCCATACCTGCTGGAGTTACATGGTGAGACTCTTTGTGTCTGTCGCTTTTCTTTTGCTGTGATAAAACACCATTACCATGGTACTTACAGAAAGAGCTGGGAACATGTACTTGTTGGTCTAGAAACCATCATTTTAATTTCTGTTTCTTCTTTAGAAGTACGATGGCATTATGCACCCAGGCCATCCAACTCACAGTCCTGCCTTGGTTTAGACTCACTTTCCAGTCTAGACAGATTTTGAGCTTGGGATTCTTTCTCCCCCGAGTGCTGGGTATGCAGGCCCGGATCATCAGGCTGGGCTTTAATGCTGTTCCTCACTAACTGTAGCATCAGCTTCAGATTTTAGTTGATTTTGTTTGATGTTGTCCCTCTTCTCAGGACATAGTAGTTCATACTTTCTCCATCATCTATATATCTGCTAATTTTCCAATAGTTGTTAGATATTGTATTTAACTTTTACATATTTTTATAATGAATATTCTTAAATTTTGATGAGGCCTTGTTAAGTTTTTCGGGGGCTGGAGAGATGTTTTTCAGGTCTTCCTTTAGTATTTGTTAGTCGGAATGAGATAGTATTTAGGATATCTCTTGCTACTGAGGCCAGAAGTTTCTGAGTATGAATTATGAGGCTTTTCCAGTCTGGAATATGTATGCCACACATGAGTCCTGGTACCTAACTCTAATTTAGGGGTTTGTCTGGAGTCCGACAGGTTTTGCATATGTGTCGGATGATGAGCCTTAAACTGAACACCGGGGGATGGGCCCTGCACATTGCCAGTGTTCCTTTAGTATTATTTGTTTTTACATCTCTCTCCTCGACTGTGAACTCTTTCTGCACTTAATTCCATCTCTCAACACAAGGGTGCTTTTCACAGAGACCCTGCAGTAGTTTGGGGCCACCTTAGGGTTCATCTTCCTTCCTTCTACCTTCATTGCTGCATGCCAGGGCTTTGAAAACTACTCTTTTATGTTTCAAATGTGAATACGAAGGTAACAGAAGTCCCTTTTCTAGGTCATTAAGGCTTATGGGCTGGGAGACCCCCAAGTTCAGCTTTGCCATCTCCTAAGGTGGAGAGGCTGGAGTGTGGGGTGACAGTTTATGGCCTTGGGTGTAGGGGGAAGGACATGTTACGTTTCATTGGACACTATTGATTGGACACTAGTGTGATGTCAGAGAGGCCACTGGATCTCCCAGCTCAATGCAGTTGAGCAGTCTGGGTAGGTGACGCTGGTTTGTGTGCTCTCAGTGTGTGGAACTGGGGGAGACTGCTGAGGGAGCAAGATAGAGACTCATCTTAGCTACTGTTTAACTTTCTATTATCGTTGGAGCTTTGGATGTCCTTGTGGGCACTAGAAGGACTTTTTCACTCAGTAACTGATTCTGAGAGAGCTGGTATCTCTCTTGGCAATATGGCTTCCTTATGTAAACCAACTAATGGAAAACCCTTATTCTGCAGCCACCTCCATTCATAAGACAGTCAAGGCCTCATTCTCTTTGGTCTAAGTGTCCAGGACCAGGTCCCAGACAACTAGGTATAGCTCCCGTTCCCCAGAGCCTGCGGTAATGACTCAGCCAGCAGAACTGTCCTGCCTCACCCCATCCTCAGTCCTCAGTCTTCAGAACTGTCCTGCCTCACCCCATCTTTCCTACAGAACCCACAACAAAGGCTTCTGTCCATACTTTCTACCCACCCTGGTAGTTTTCCATGTAGCCCTATGTGGCGTGCCATGACTTCCAAGGATTGTGACTAAACACTTAAACTTCTTTCATGATAAGTGCGTCTGTGTATCTGCATCTTACTATACTTGATCAAAACATTTCTTTCTCCAGGTCCCTTAGAATAAGTATAGAAATACTTATATGTGACCTCACTTTCCAGCAACCTCACGAGGTAGAAATCGTTTATGGATGGGTTGAAGACCAAGTTGAGAGAGGTTCTGTGACTTGCCCATGGTGCTGGTGCTGCACTTCAGTGCCGTCACTGTCATTGTCGTTGTTGTTGTCGTCATCGTCATTATCTTCATCCTCTTTGCCATATGTTAACTGTATAGTGTAATGCATTATGACATTGCCAAACATGCGTACAATATACCCAGATTCAAGACTCAGTCGGCTCTGTTTGGTATCTATGGCTTTGTCTTTCACTGTCCCCTACTTCTTCACATCGTTTGTGGGGCACTTGTGTATCTGCTCCTCTGTCTCATGACATCCCCAAACCTTGCTCAATTCTGATGGGGCCCCCATGGATTCAGTCTGACAGTTCCTTTCTGCCAAGTTCGGGGAGGTAGAGCCTCTGCTCCCAGGGATTCAGGCAGGAAAGGATAACGGTCCTTCTTGGGCCTTTGCTCTGTTGGCTCAAATCCGTAGTTAATTGGCACAGAGTTTATCTTATTAGTCATTCATTGTCCCTCACTCTCAAACTATAAACCAAGCTCTCTAAGAACAATGCTTTTAATTAATATGAGGCAGATTAAAACTCATCATGGCAAGGTTATTGGTAATGAGGTAGTCATAAAAGGCATGTTACTGAGCTGGGAGTGAAAAGGAAGAAGAATCCTGGGCAGGGACACCATGCCAGCTGCTCTGTGATAGGTCAGGGGCGATGGGAGGCAGGTGTGGGGCTCTTGGTGAGGAGGGACTGCAGTTGTACATCCAGCTGACCAGTGAAGCCAGGTACTGGGTAAGGCACAGCTGGGATTCAGTGAGCAAATGGGTACCGGATGTCAAAGGTAGTCACAGATATTGGGGACCTCTGAGGGGACCCAGAAGTTCTGTTTAGAATAATGCTTCATTTCTATGTGTGTTTCTATCTTTTTACTCCCTCTTTCCATCCCTCCCTGCCCCCTCCATCCCCCTTACTTTTTGTGAGAGAGTCTAGAATTCTCTACTTAGCCTAGATAGGCCTCAAGCTCACGAGCCTCCTGCCTCGCTTGGCCTGCAAATTAGGGGATTAAAAGGTGTGTGCTACAGGTGCTATTTGCATTTTTTATATAGTGATGCTTTACATTAAGTGACAGTCTGTGAAATTAGTTTCTGTTTCTATTAGGTTATAGGACCCAGCTTATTAGGCTGAAGGGAGGGGATGGAGATAGATGTTTTTGTTTGTATGTTTGTGTGTGTGTGTGTGTGTGTGTGTGTATACACATGTATGTATGTATTGGCCTTTTCCAGATAAGCTTTCTCTGTGTAGTTCTGGCTGTCTTGGAACTCACTCTGTAGACCAGGCTGGCCTGGAACTCACAGAGATCCTCCTGCATCTGCCTCCTGAGTGCTGAGGTTAAAGCATACACTACCACCGCTTGGCTCTATTTTGGATTTTAGCCATTCTGACTGGGATACAATGAAATCTCAAAGTAGTTTTAATTTTCAGTTCCCTGATGGCTAAAGATGTTTAACATTTTAAAAATGATTTCAGCCTTTTGTATTTCATCTTTTGAGAACTCTTTGTTTTATTAAGTTTTAGACATTTCATTCCCTGGGAAGATTGATTCGTTTCCCTTCTGTGTCTTTCTGCTAATTTTTGAGCACTGGCTGTATGCTGGACTGAGGGCTAGGCTTGACTTTAGGTCTTACTTTATTTAGCCACAGTGGTGAGCATAATTATTGTCCCTTTCTGCTCAGGAGGAGACCAGGGTTCTGGGTTTATCAACTTATCGAGGTTTGATAACAGTTAAGTGGCAAAATAGGATTAGGGCCTGAGTCTTCCTGACTCTAGTGTCAGTGCCATTGATGAGCAGATCATATGACCCTCCTTGTTTGTTTAGGGGTGAGCAGCACATCCTTTGTATCCTTCTAAAATATATCCAACGTCAGGGCTACCTCACTTCCTAACCTGATGACCATCCAGGGTCTGTCACGTGGAGTGACTGGGCAGTTAACCTTACCTTCCTGCTGGTGACAGATTCGACAGTATGGGCTTCTGATTACTGTGGTGACATCTACACTGGAATCCCAGGACTTACAACACCTCACCACGGCTCATTTTCTTGCACAAGGTGCAGAGGATACGGGGCTGGATGTCTGGCGGATGAAGGCTTGGACCACTCGTCTACTGGTTGTGAGATTGTCACTGAGCTCTGATGGACATATCAGAGACCTCTGTTCTGGGGCTGGGAGATGGCTCAGTCGGTGAAGTGCTTGCCTTGTTAGTGTGAGACTCTGAATGTGATCCTCAGAACCCGTGTGAAAAAGTGAGCATAGTGGTGTGTTCCTGTAATCCCAGTGATGGTGAGATGAGCCGTGAGCATAGTGATGTGTGTCTGTAATCCCAGTGAGGGTGAGATGAGCCGTGGAGATGGGTAGATCCATCCTGGGGCTCACGGCCATTAGTCTGCTTGGTGAAGTTCCAGTCTGTTAGGAGACTCTGTCTTATACAAAAGAGGGATGGCAACTGGGGTTGTCCACTGAAATACACCACACACACACACACACACACACACACACACAGAGACACAAATACACACAGAGACACACAGTCACACACACAGACACACACACACACACACACACACACACACACACACACACACACACACAGAGACAGACACACACACAGAGGGCGAGGCAGACAGACAGAGAGACAGTGACAGAGAGACAGAGACCAGAGATGGACAGAAAGACAGAGACAGATGGACACGGGGAGGGATACAGAGAGAAAGACATAGTGTTGGGAGAGAAAGATCCTGTTTTCAGAAGTAATATGTAGATTAAAAATCCTGTATTTGAGTGCTTACTGTGGGACGGGTGTATACTTACTCTAGGGCACTGGACAAATGCCTTCGCATTTATTATAGCTGCTTCTGGCTGATGGGCCTTAGCTGTCCACTTCGGCAGCCACTAGCTGCATGTAAGCATTCATCTTAAGTGACTTAACAGGCAGTTTCTCGGCCACACTAGCCACATTTCAGGTGGACATTAGCCACGGTGTAGGCACTAGACCAGAGCATTTCTATGTCCCGGGAAGTTCACTGGGCGGTATGTTGTCAGCTGGCTCTTGTGTATACGCCCATCGTTCCTGTACTTCTGAGGGTGCGTGCTCAAGGACGTGTGCTTAAGGACCAGAGTGAAGAGGATGAAGAGGTCAGGAGATCCTGGAAGCTTTGTCCATCAAGTGTATACGTACGGCTGAAGATGATTCCAGGAAGACAGAGTCCTTCATTCCTCCATGGATTCCGAGCTGCCAGTAGGCTCATCACTGTGTGGTGCCAAGTGGAGTGGAGGAAAGCCAGAAGCTTGGTACTAAGTCAGTAACTTTCCTGCGTGTTAGAATGAGCCTGGCTTCTGATCCAAAAGGCTAGTCAGTGGCCCTGTGGGAGCTGGACCAGAGCAGGGACCCTGAGGTTTGAGTGTCACTCCGCTAGCAACAAATGCATTTTCACCATAACAGAATATTATATGTTTTTACTAAGTGGCAGTGCTCCTCTGTGTCTGTCTGTTTGTCTCTCTGTGTCTCTGTGTATGGGTATGTGTATGTGAGTGTGTGTAACTCTGTGTGTGTATGTGTGTGTGTGTGTGTGTGTGTGTGTGTGTGTATGTGTTAGAAGCTGGATGAAGGTGGCCTCATGGTTTCTTTAGTGGGAATGAAGGTGCTATATGCAGTAGGTTTTGACTCAGATTCATGGATCCTGAGTTCATGGGTATATGACATATCTTTGTCACCAGTCTACATTTTTGGTGGCTGGGTGGCTTACCCTGAGGTACACAGAACATAATGTAGATACACAGCCTTTGTACACAAGACCTGATTGATGTCCCAGGTAACAGGTGAGCCGGGGTTGCCTGGCTTCCCTGGGCTTGAGTGAACCAAGGATCTCTGTGTTGCTCAGACACTGTTTAAAGAAGACCGTCCTTTTGTGTCAAGAGATAGTCATTTGTCACTGTTTCAAGTCACAGATGAGGGTCAACAAACTCCACTTCCTTTCAGAAGGGCTGCACGGGATGAAGCCAATGCTTTCTAAGGACTTGAAGCACCTGAGATATGTAGATGGTAAAAAATACAGTGGACAGGTCAAACATGCACACACACACAAACTGTGGCCAAAGTTTTTCTCTTGATCTGAAAAATCCCTCAATTTTCATCTTAATCATTGCAAATTTAATTTCAGGGCTTAGCACTGTGTATCAGCCAGCTTCTAATTACGTAAGTAATTTGAACAGGGAAATTGAATGTGAAGAATTAAGTAGTGGAAGATGACTAACCTCTAAAAGAGACCCAATGAGATTCTAATGGTGTAACAGTGAATCCACACGGCAGCTACCCCTGGAGAGGAGGGCCAGAACATAATGCTGGGTCGATGACTCAACTAAGTTCTTTCTATCGTGGGCAGCCTGCGGCCTGGTGGAAGAACTTGTTAGTAGGTATGATCACAAGCTAATCTGTAGGAACAGGGTTTTGGGTGCTCAACACTTGCTTCCCAGAAGCGGACTACAGGGGACAGAGTCTGGACTGCTGCTGATCTTTGAGCTCTCTGGAGTGAGTGCCTGCCCCTGCTGGCTGCTCATCTCTGCTGAATACTAGAATCATTAAGGGTGACACTGACATCTTTTGGTTGTCATAGAATCCCCCGGCTTCCCAAACCTGATACCTAGCCTTGGGATCAAAGAAGCAGTGGGGTCCATAGCTGAGAGGCAGTAGATGGTCCCGATTACAAGGGTTTGGCTTACTAAGGTTTTTTACATTTAGGGGCAGGGGAAATGGCCAGATTGGTAAAGTGGCTGCTGTGTGAGCATGGGGACCCGAGTTTGGATTCCTGTCACCTACATAGAAGTTGGGTGTGGTGGTGTGCATTGGGGGAGTTGGGAGACGGGTGGATGGGTCCCTGGAGCTCACTGGCCAGCCTGGATGGTCCAGCTTCACTATAGAGCCTGTCTCAGAAGTGAAGGTGGAGAGCGATTGAGGAGGACCCCTGATGTGGGCCACTGCCCTTCACGGCTGCTCACACAAGCTGAGATGTTTGTCCGTAATAGTTTTAATCTGCTACTGACCATGCCGTCTCAGAACTACAGCTTAGCTTTGACCAGCTGTGGCCCCTGCTTTACCCAGTTCCATATGTCCTTCTGCTGTCTGGCACTGGCCGGCTTGGTCCTGCTTTTCGTTCTTTGTCATCTGGGGTTGAAGCAACCCTTATGGTTGCTAGACAGGTATTCTACCACGGAACTACACCCCTGCTTCCTGTTTTCCGCTTCTTACGGCAATTTTCCGGCCTCCAAACTCTGACTTCTCTGGGGCCACTCTCCATTTAGGATCAATTTCTTTCTTACTGTTTCCTCCTAGAGGAAACAACTACCATTGGTGCCTCTCAGATCCTGTCTGCATCGAAGCTGGAGGACTCCACTGAGGGTGGAGCTGTGGGAACATAGGTTTCTCTAGAATCCGTTGTGACGGGCATCAGAACCAGGTTTAGACATGGTTGGATTCCGGTGGGCCTGAAGGCAGCCTAGAGGTGGGACATGGGTGTTTAGGGCTGCAGTGTTTTTTGTTTTTTTTTTTTAATTTTAAAAATTTTTATTTACTTTATTTATGTGTCTCAGTGTTTGGCTGCATGAGTGGATGCGCACCAAGTGCATGCCAGGTGTCCATGGAGGTTAGAAGAAGGCACTGGATCCCCTGGAACTGGAGCCACAGATAGTTGTGAGCTGCCATGTGGGTGCTGGGACCCAAATCAAGTCCTCTGCAAGAACAGCCAGTGTTCTTAACTGCTGGGCCATCTCTCCAGACCCCTAGTGTTCTCTCCTTATTATCTAAGGCAGTGGTTCTCAACCTTCCTGGTGCTGTGACCCCTTAATACAGTTCCTCATGTTGTGGTGACCCCCAACTGTAAGATTATTTTCGTTGCTACTTTATAACTATAATTTTGCTGCCGTTACAAATCATGATGTAACTATCTGTGCTGATGGCCTTAGGTGACTCCCCTGAAATCTTTGGTGATGCACAGGTTGAGAACTGTTGATGTAAAGCAACAGATTGCTGTGTGGCTCCCCTGGCAACGAATTATACGGGAAGCCATTTCTTCCCCCGTTGGTCACTTCTTCGCATGGCTTTATTGTCAAGTGCATCATTATTCTTAGCACCAGAGAGTGTAAGTTCAAACCCCTTTGTTACTTCATCGGTGGAAGCCGGAAGCAGGTCCCCACAGCACACTGGGACTCGTTATTTCCTAAATTATATGTAAGGTGCATCTTTCCTTAGAAGCTGTCCATTCTACAAGGCACGACCTACCTCGTCTCAAGACCCTTGGCTGGGCTGGGCTGAGGACTCAGAGTCACATCAGGATATAAACGAAGGGTCCCATCACTGACAACCTGCCCAGTGATCTGTTCCATGTGAGAGAATAAAGCCCTCGATTCAGTGTTTTGTAGACTTGGACTGGGGATTCATTTCTATTTTCTAAATAAGACAACTGATTTTCTTATCTTTGAAGGTATCAACTCTGCCTCCCTGAACTCCTTTGAGGATTAAAAAAATACGATATATATGAAAAGCTATTATTATTTACTGTTATTACTGTTATCATCCTGTCAGTGGTAGAGTTGCAAACAAACCCGCAGTGTTAGATGGTCGAGGAGTAGGTGGCAAAGTGTTAGCTCGGTATACCCTGGAATGAGTCAGTATGTTAGTCTCGGTTAATAGCTGAGAAGACTCATTTGTAGGGAGTGAGGCTCCAACCAGTTAAGCTTTGATGGAATGGGAGGGGACTGGAAGTTCCAGGCTGTGTGCAAGGCTGGGCTCAGTATGAGATTAGAACTGAATGCACTGAGGACAAGGAGAACATTACAGTAAAAGATGAAAAAGAGGGGTGTGTGTGTGTGTGTGTGTGTGTGTGTGGTGTGTGTTTATGTGTGTGGGTTGTATGTGTGTGTGTGGTGTGTGTATGTGTATGTGTGTATGTGTATGTATGTGTGTGTGTATGGTGTGTGTGTATGTGGTGTGTATTTATGTATGTGGGTTCTATGTGTATGATATGTGTGGTGTGTGTGTGTGTGTGTGTGTGTGTGTGTGTGTGGTGTACCTGCTGCCCTGGGCACTGGGGAGTAACCAAAGGTGTTTGACTGATAGGAGAATGGAATGCTGCCCAGGGAACATGCTGCACTCACTCCTCTGGCTTGCCTGTCTCCTGCAGGTACATCTCCGCTCTGCCAGGCGTCTCTGTGAGCTGTGCTGTGCCAACCGGGGCACTTTCATCAAGGTGGGCCAGCACCTGGGGGCTCTGGACTACCTGCTGCCTGAAGAGTACACCAGCACACTGAAGGTTTTGCACAGTCAGGCCCCACAGAGCAGCATGCAAGAGGTCCGACAGGTCATCCGAGAAGACCTGGGCAAGGAGGTATCTTGTTGTTCTGGAGCAGGGAGGGGTCAGATTGAAAAGTGAGTCTTTACAAAAGACTCCAGTGGAGTTCTTGTTGCCTGGGCCTCGGATCCATCACTGATGCAGAATCAAATGTCTCAGCAACATTCAGTGCTGAACCGGAAGCTAGAAGGAGCCTCAGAGACCATCACTAAAAAACACTAGCTGAAATATGAGATGTCTGTCTTCAACAGTGTTGGCTGGTAACCTAAGAGGATTTGGCCGCTTCAATCTAATCCTGTCTGTCAGCCCCTGGGGTTTACTGCACGCTGGTAACGATTGTGTGCTACACTGTCACAGTTGGTCCTCACAGCAAGTGTGAGGTGAGAACTATTACTGACTCCATTTTGCCGCTGAGGGATGGAGGGAGCACACTGTGCTAGGATGGCATCAGCACACCATCCAGTTCACTGCACTGGCTTCTCTGGAAGGTCCTGGTAGACACTTGTGCAGCCTGCTTGATCTCCCAGGAATGGGAAGCTTACTCTTATCTGCCCCCCAAGGTGCAAGGTGCTCTGTTCTTTTGTAGGTGGCCTCTGACGACTCCTGTTGGGCAATGGTGTCAAGGCCTTTAATCCCAGCTCTTGGGAAATGGAGCCAAGTGGATCTTTGTGGGTTCAAGACCAGCCTGGTATATATAGTGAGTTCGAGGATATGTGCATGTATACACATACACACACACACACACACCATACACATAACACACACACACACTACACACATAACACATACATACACCACACACCACACACACACAAAGAAAATAAGATAAAACTCTTAATAAGACTTCTGATGTACACCTGCACACCACACCTGGTCCCCACGCTCCTGTTTTATGACTGCTCCAGCATGGGAGGGTCCTGGTGGCCAGAGTTTGGGCTCTGGAGGCACAGTCTTGGACCTAGCACAAATAATATGCTCTCGCCACCTCACCTTGTGTGTCAAATGAGGAAGAGCACAGCGTTCACCCTATAGGGTTGGCATGAAGATTACAGAGAATGGAGAGCAAACAGAGGCTTGTGTCCCGTACTCTGCCCATCCACTCTCACCGTGCACCCCTAGCCATCAGTGCCCGTGGTGTTGGTGCCTGTTCTGCCTGGAACGGTTTTTACTATAATCGATGTCTGCCAAGTGATTCTAGGCCAGTTGTCCATCTGTCCATCCATCTAGCAGATGCCTGGCAGAGAGCTTGGTGCTGTTATCCCATATACACTGCAGCGGTCCTGGGAAGTCCTTGACCTCCCTAGACTGGCTGAATCAGGTCCACATAACTCAGCCCCCTCCAAGTGTTGCATTGTCGCTTGATTGGCATCAGGCCATTCTATTGCCAATCAGAAAACCTTTAGGGATGAAGACCATGACAGTCCATTTCCTCTGGACCCGTAGCACCAGAATAGTAAGGTGTATACTAGTAGTCTGTGTTTGTTTAATGGGCAAATGACCTTTCCTAGGTTATGTTCCCCCCACCCCCGCCCATACGTGCAGCTGGAGCTGGTAGTAAGCACCCAGCACCCCCTTAAGTAAGAGATCTTGCATATTAGCAGTGGCTTGGCTACAGAGAGGCTCGTGATCTGTCCATTTGGGTCCTGGTCGGGCCCAGATGCCTCCAACTGCCTTGCTCAGAGGAACATTTCATCCAGAAAGAGAAGGAGTGAAAGGCAGATTGACTCCGGGCTAGAGTCAGGGAGAAAGCTGGAGGCTAGGAGGACCGGGGCTTGGCTAGAGTAACCCTGGTCAGCAGGAGCGGGCCTGGCCTTGGTGCTAGCCAGCATGCCTTTGCTTCTTGCTGAGACTGTTGGCCTCTGGCTTCCAGCAGTGTGAGATTCATCCCCCTTCCCAAGCCAAAACAAAGAAGTCACTGTAATAACAGCACATCATTGCTGGCACGTGGGAACTCAGCAGGGGTGTATTTGAGGGAGGGGTGGGGGGAGAAGAGTAACCCTTAGAAGCTTCAGAGAAAGGAATAGGGCCAGATCAGGCCAGGGCAGAGGGAGGTGAAAAGTCACAGTCCTATAAGAGTCAGACATGGTGGGTCTACCCAGCTGGCTGCAGGGTGTTTGGGGTTGGAAGATGTCTCCTGCAGATTCATGGTGTCTTCTCTAGTCTCCTCCAGCTGAGTGGGCCTAAGCCCAGTGGCTGTGTGGGCAGTTTGTCTGTAGTCCTCCTGACATAGTGACACTTTTGTCCAGGTTCTAGTTCCCACGGGCTGTCCCTCACTTCTGGGGAGCTTAGAACCCTCGGGTTTCTTACCACAGACTCCATAGGTACCCAGTCAGTCTTCCCCCACTCCCAGGAAAGTGGCATTTGTTCTGGCGACACACATTCTGTCATCTGTGGGTGGAGGGGAGGGGAAAGGGACTGTGTGGGAGGCAGGGTAGGTGAGTGTGGGGGTGTGAGGGCAGAGGAAGTCACTCACTCCGCACGCCTGCCTCCTCCAGCCCCTCCCGAGAACTGTTTGGGAAGAACTGTCTCTCTAAGGACAGTGTTGAACTGTACAAATTCCTGCCCCCTTCGGCTGTAGGGCCTCCTGCAGCAGCAGGCTCCATCCCTGGTCTCCAGGTTGTAGCTGGAAGAAGCTGAACATTCAACATTCACCATTTGCTTAGCTCTCCTGCCCTTGGCTAGGTTTTAAGGTCATTCCAAGTTCAAAGACTGTGTGCACGCACCTACTTCTCAGACTACAGGCAGGGCTAGGCAGGATCTGTAGATTAACAAGCTGCTTTGGTCCCGATGGGCTAGTTCATGTTTCTTTAGGACCCTTCCCATCCACAGAGTCCCTGAGAGTCCATTGTATATTCAAACCTTTTCCAGGTTGTTGGGGCTGGCCTGAGAGGGCGTCCCCACTATAGGGATGGGATATAAGACAGAGACAACATTACTCCTGGACTTTTTGCCCCGTGATCACACTTAGTTCCAGGTGACTTCCTGTCCCTGGACATCAGGTAGTACCATGGTATAGAAAAAAGGCCACTGAAGGCCTTCATCTGTGCATAGGGACTGGCTCAGAAGAGTTCTGGGGTTCACTTAGATAAGTGAAGGACAGCAGAAAATAATAGGAGGAAGCCCAAGAGCTGGGCCCTAAAGAGACAGGGGCGTTTTCTGCTGTCTCAGAAGTGACCTTGGTTGGGACTGAGTTTGAGTATCTCAGCTGTTTCCTGACTACCCTTAGGGCCACAGGTCCAAATGCAGTACCTCCTTTGGCCAGCAGATGGCACCTAAGTTTATAAGTCAGGGAAATGTGTTGGAGCCTTTCCTCACAAGGGGTGCCCTGAAGGATGGGATTCAGGCTCTTTTTATTCTTGGGCAGGGCCCGAGGAGACCAGACTGATTCTACCACAAATGGGGCAGGTACAGGCCTGAGTCATGAGGTGGTTGACTGTTGCTAAAGTTTGAGTAATTGTCCTCTAAAGGTCTGTGTCCTCTAATGTTCTGAAAGGCCTGCAATGTTCTTTTCAGAATGTGAGCCCGAGGGGGTGGACTTTGGAGTCGTGACATCTACCTGTAGTAGAAAGAGCCCACGGGGAGGACTTAGGCCGCTGAGAACTGTAATAGTTACTCTTCTTATTGGTGTGGTAAATATGTGGTAAGAGGCAACTTAAGGAAGGAGGGGTTTATTTGGCTCTTGTTGTGAAGGTGAAGTGTGGTGGCATGTCTGAGGCTGTCACAGTGCACCTGCCACCAGGAAGCAGAGGCCAGTGAGCACCACTGATTTTATTCAGTATGGGGGTCCTAGCCTGCCACAGGCTTTTAAGGTGTGTCTTCTTACCTCAATTAAGCCAATGCAGAGAATTCTTTATAGACACTCAGAGGAGGTTAATTTCTGTGACCCTTGAAGGGATTTGTTAGCCTCTTCCCGTCTCTCTTTGCTTCCTGTTCATGAAATAAGCATTCTGACCCGACCCCACCCGTTCTCAGTCTTTGGTCTCGAATAGGAATCCTCTGAAGAACCATGAGCCGGTCCTCCAGTCCTAACAACCCAGCACCTGTCCCTTCCTCTTCCTTCCTTCTCTTGCTTCTAGAAACAGCTGGAACATGTGGGAACAGGAGCAGTTTTTAGACCCGGATGTGGCCAGTTATGGGTTGACCTCATTCCAGACTTCATGGTGTGACATAGGTTGATCAAGGTAATGCCTAGTCACACGAGGGTCCAAGGGGTTTGCAGGAGAGAAAGGGATTCTGTTCAAGCAAATAGAGATTTTCTGAAGGGTGTGGCACGTGACCTAGGTTCTTCAAAGATGAGCGGGACAAGAGAAGTTATAGGTTGGAGGAAGGGTGCACCGAGGGATCCCAAGGGCTCTCCCACTCGGGCTCGCTCACACGGGCCCTCAGCAAAGGTGTACTGGAAAGAGGCAGAAGCTGGCAGGTGATGGGGCTTTGTTAACTGGACTATAGTGTTTAGGAGCTGAGGCCATGTTCTGAAAGGCCTGCAGTGTTCTTTTCAGAATGTGAGCCTGAGGGGGTGAATGAACTGGAGAGGAGACTGGGCAAGGGAAGCTGAGGAGAGACTGACATGGAGATAGTGGAGAAGGGAACGCATGAGAGACAGCCTGATTGTCTCAGTGACTCAGAGATGTGCTCACCTTTTTGTTTGTTTATTCTCTAGAAAGCGCCTCTCTGTGTATCCCTGGCTGTCCTGGAACTCACTCTGTAGACCAGCCTGGCCTGGAACTCACAGAGATCTGCCTTCCTCTCCCTCCTGAGAGCTGGGATTAAAGGCATGCACCATCATGTCCAGCAGGTGGGGTTATCTTTTATAAGTGAGCAAGTAATGTGAGCAGAGTCCAGGGACAGTGGCACTCGGGAAGTGATGGTGATGACTGTCAGCTACACTGGCACTGCCATCTTTAGTTGCAGAAACACAACTGGACACGCATGTCTGCCCATGGACACAATCGAGTCAGGATGCAACCCATTTCAACAAATGATCCAAGCATTTAGACACAGTATGGACATCCATAATCGTAGCTCTCAAGAGGCTGGGGATCATGAGTTTGAGGCCAGCCTGGGATATGTAAGTGAGACTATGCCGAAATAAAGGGAAAGAAAACAGAGCGAGCAGAAGAGAAGCCATGGACAGAGGCTCCTTACCGTCACAGAATATAGTTGTGCCAGGTAAGAGTCTCACTTCTGAAGTTTTAGAAGTTAAAGAGAATTTAGTACAGTTTAGTCTGGAAACTCCAGCCATTGTTAAGGGAAGCTCTTGTGTGGTTTGTGTCCTCTGAAACATGTTTATGTCAGCCTTTTACCATTGAACTCCCCTACCAGGGGTGTAGGCATATAGAATTGGCTTTATTTTGTGGTTAATAGTTGCGAAGGACCGGTGCAATGTGTTTTCATGAGTGCTGTATGTTAGGGACTTAGCGTTCTTTGTGGAACACATGGCTGAGTTTCTATGGAGATTTGGAAGAGATGTGGGGGTGCTGTTGTGTACCAGGTACATATATCCATTTTTGTATGAGCTCAGGGGGGCATGTGGAGGGTAATTGGTCATGTTTTGTTCTGGGTTGAATCAAAAGTTCAGGAAAGTTAGGAAACTCCTGCCCCAAAGATGTCAGCTGCTTATTCAATATGGTGGTTGTGGCCAGAGAGACAATGCTGTGGGTGCAAGGACCAGCCAGAACAAAGGCAAGGAGGAAGGAGAGGTAGGAGAAGGGATAGCCTGGGCAAGGAGCACAGAACTGCTGCTGGCTCAGGGAAATCTTGGAAGTAGGACAAAGTGTCCCCTGCAGGCAGCCTTTCCTCTGGGCTGTTACCTCTCTGCTGGGGCTGGGAACAGTTTCATTCCTATGTTATTCTGAGTTATCTAGAGAAACCGAACTAATGAGATATGATTGTATGAATCTCTAGATGTATGTGTGTATATAAATATATAGAAAGATAGATTTTAAAAAAAAATTTGGATTATGTGTTGTCAAGGCTAGCAAGTCCAAACCTGGCAGAATGGCCCTGCTAGAATCCTAGTAAGAGCCAATACTATAGTTCAGGTTCAAACGTGAAGGCTGTCTGCTGGCAGAATTCCCTCTTGCTTCAGGGATATCATCTGGTTGCAGGAGGCCCACTCACATATGGAGGGCAACTTGTTTTACTAATAAATTGGATCCGAAGGTCTGTAGTCGCAGTACTGTGGAGGTGGAGACAGGAGGATTGAGAGTTGGAGGCCAGCCTGGTCTACATGGTGAGGCAATGTCTTAAAACCCAAGGGGTGGTTTTGGTTTTCCTATGTAGCTCAGTGGAAGAGTGCGTACCTAGCTTTCTCAAGCTCTGACCTCAGCACGGGGCAAAAGGAAAAAGGGGGAAAATCCATCTAGAGTGATATTTACTCTAATAGGGGGGCACAGTGACCTAGCCAGGATGGAGCACAGATAAACCACCTCAGTTCTCCACGTAGCCCTTGAGGGGAATGTCACATGACACTGGATGTTTATATTGAACAGAGGGGCAGGAGCCAAACTCCCTGTAGGTTTACTAGTTTTGTGGTCTTGGGCTATTTCTCACTTTTTTTTCTGTAGACTCTGGAAGGTGAGCTGAGGTGGACTGTTAGGACACTGTGCTCTCTGCCTGCCCCGTCCTCCTGTTATGCTCTGTATTTATTGAGTTCTTCCTGTGCAGGTCTTGTGTCACTGCCTTAGAGGTAGGGGTCCTTGCTCCCTGAGGCTCTTGGTCCTGGTTCCTGGTGCTCTTACTCTGGTGTGGCCTGCTGAGGTCAGCCTGCCTCACTGGCCTGCAGTCATCTATAGGATCTCATTATTAGGCTCAGCTGTCCTTTGACCTGCTTCTCCTGGCCTGAAAGCCACCGTTGTTTGTCCTGGCACCTGTCTTGTCTCCCGGATTGTCTCTAAGAAGGCCACCAAGTGAGTGTTCTGGGAATGGAACAGAAGGATGTGGTAGCCACGCAGCTGGTATGAGGAAGCGGGGGAGGGGGGAGGGAGAGCTCCCCTCCTCCTGGCTTGTCCTCATCCTGCCTTCCCAGCAGACCTCAGTAAAAAAAAAAATAATATTTATATTAAAAACATAATGAAGAATAAAAAAACATTTTCCCCAATAATGCCAAACATCAAAAGGAGATTTTTATCAATTATGAGAGAGAAAGATTTTGGCCATAAAATGGTAATTTAATGAGTAGGAGACGGATGGTGGGAAGCATTAATGTCAGCCACAATGGATGGCCTGCCATTAGTCACCGGAGGAGAGGCAGGCGAGGTGGTGGCTACACAGTCTGGATGGTCCTTTTTTGATGTCCCCAACCCTAGCCTGTCCTCCTTAATCTGCTCCTCTCACTCCGTCTGCTGAGTCTCTGCTCCCCCATTTTCTAGCTCTGCCCTGGCTCAGCCTGTTCCCCTGTCCCCCACTGCTCAGTCTCGGCTCCAGGCACCGTCCCTCTGATGATTATAACTTTTTTTTTTCTCTCTCTGCTTTTTTGAGACAGGGTTTCACTACGTAGCTCTGACTGTTTTGGGTTTCACCCTGTAGACCAGGCTAGCCTCAAACTCATAGAGATCTACCTCCTCTGCTGTGAGCGCTGGGATTTAAGGTGTGCATCACTATGCCTGGCTCAGGTAGCTCTTGTGTCTGTGAGGGAAGCCTCATGGTGGAAAGAGCAGGAGCTGCCGGAACCTCTCAGCCTTGCAGCCTCTCCTGCCTGGGCTGCCCTAGGGCTCCTCTGCCTTTTCCTTTTACTTATTTTATGTGTATGAATATTTTGTCTATGTGCATGGGTATGCACCATGTGCATGCCTGGGCCCACAGTGGTCAGAGGCGAGAGTCAAATCCCCTGGAACTGGGATACAGATGTTGAGAGCCACTATATGGGTTTTGGGAACTGAACCTGGGTCCTCTGTAAGAATAGCCAGTGCTCTTAACTGCTGAACTGTCTCCCGCATCTGTCCTGTTTCATTCTGTTCTCATTCCCACCCCCATCCCCCACCCCCATGTCAAGATCAGTGACTCTTTTTAAGGACTTGTTTATTACTTTCCAGTACTGAGTCTTTTATGGTGCCTAACTTAGACTTAGTATACAGTAGGTTTTAATAAATGTTCTTTAATGGAATTCTAGAATTGGGTTGCTTCTGTTTTCTTGAAGTCTTCACTGGTTCCCCGGGGAGGTTAGATGGACCCTCTTGTGGATATGAAGCACATGACTTGGATCCAAGTCCTGTGCTTTGGCTGGTCATCTGGTCTTCTCTGTGCTGGCTTATGGTCTCAGGGGTTCCCTCAGGGCACTACCCTGGGCGTGCCTCCAAAACCACCTAGCAGAGGAGTGTTAAGTGAGTGGAGATTCTGTCTGACTTGGAATTGGAGTCTTGCTTGAGTTCTGTGCTATCCTGGGTATGATCTTTCTAGCCTTGGTTTCCTTGTCTGTAGTCAGGGGTGATCAAAGAACCTGTGTATTAATAGGGCTGTGGTAAGGAGTGAAAGACATAAGCCATATTGAAATGCCTCAGAGCCTCTACCTGGGTAGTGATGTCTTAGGTAAGCCCTCAGAAGCACAGACAGGAACAGAACTAAATGGAATGAGAAAGCATCTACATAGAAAACAGTCAAAAGATTGAAGAGACCACCTGCAGAGTGGGAGAAAATATCTGCAAGCTGTCTCTTCAGCAAAGGAATAATATCCATGGTTTATCAGAAACAGAACAAAAAAATCCTATACCCGTTTCAATGGAAAAATATGATTTACCAAGAGTTAAGTGTGATGGCATATTCCCTCAGTCCTAGCACTAGGGAGGCAGAAGCAGGAGGATCTCTATGAGTTTCAGGCCAACCTGGTCTACAGAGTGAGTTCTAGGCCAACCAGAGCTACATAGTGAGATGCTGTCTCAAAACAACAAAGACAAAAAACAAGAAGTAGGTAGATGTTCTCAAAAGAAGACATATATGTGTCTAATAAGTATTTGAGGAAAACACTCAACATTGCTCATCAGGGAAATGTACATTCAAGTCATATGCACTGAGAGTGGAGGATACACCTGTAAGCCCAGCAGAAGGCTGAGACAAGAGGATTCCTGCAAGTTAGAGTCTAGCCTGAGACACATAGTGAGTTCAAGAGTAGCCTGGGATATATAGCAAGAACTCTGCCTCAACCCTCAACCTCTTCACAGCCAGCCTCCTGAAAATTCGATATCTCACACCAATTAAATATGCTTTGTTGGCATATTTGTTTAGTGTTTTTATTTGGTTCTTATACCTCTACCTCCCTTATGACCCTCATTCCATCCTAATCCCTTCCAAACCCCCCACACTATGTAAGAGACAAAGAAGGTTACCAGGGGAAGGGGACACAGACCTCCTTAGGCTACTTTCTGCTGTTTAGGAACGTTGGGATCTTTGGGCAAGTCCAGTCTTCATTGTCAGGATATCTTCAATCTTCTTGTCAAACCACCACCACAACCAGGAGCAGCAGGGGGAGCAGCAGCCTCCACAGGCCCTCGAGAGACTTTTATACCCTCTCCAGAGTCCCCAGAACTAAACTATCTGTAGCTGGCGAAAATCATGCCCCTGCTAGTGCACCAGGCGAATCACAATCACCTGCTGTGGAGCAGCCTCTTATCCCACACCTGGGATTAAAACAAAAACATATTCACATAACATAACTGAGTTTTTAAAGAAACTAGAACTCACTACATCGCTCTTAGCAAAAAAGACAAAAATATAGAGAGCTGAGAATTTTCCATACTTTTTTTTTTTTCTTTTTCCTTTTGAGATAGGATCTTGCTGAGTAGTCTGGAGTGAACTATGTAGACTAGACTTCCTGGTTCTCCCCAAATTCTGGGATTATTGGTGTGCACCACCACTCCCTGCCTCTCGTGCACTTTCTGATCTACTGTGGAAACCTGTGGAGCTTCATCAGGAAGCTTGGGTCAGACTCCCATAAGATTCAGTAGTCAGTAGTAGTGGGTCCATCTCTAAAGTATTCATCATGCAAAGAGGCATCTGTATTGTCGTGCAGTGTTCATGGTAGCTAAGATATGGTAGGTACTATCTAAATGCCCCAAAGAAAATGTTGTACATATGCCTGAGAGAAGATTATGTAGCAAGAAAAAAACAATGAAACTTTATTTGCAGCAACATATCATTTTGAGATCACTCGTTAGGTGAAAGGAGCCAGACACGGAAGGGCAAATGCTGGCGTGTTTTCTTTCCTATGTGGAAGCTTAAGAAGTTCATCACGTAAAGGTAGTCAGCAGAAGAGTCACCAGGGATTGGGAAGGGAGGAGGCAAGGATATGGGGAGCTTGGCTGGAGGGTATGAGTTACAGTTTGATAGGAGGAAAAGCGCAGTGTTCCCTGGGAGACTGACTACTGTTCGCAGTATCATACCGTATATTTCAGAATAGAAGAGAGGATTTCAAATGTTCTCACTCTAGAGAAACGATTACTGTTCCAGGTAATGGATACACTGACTGTTCTGATTTGAGCATTACCTGTTGTATGTGTGTATCAAAATGTCATCTCTGTACCCTCATGACTATGCACAATTAGTACTTGTCAATTAAAAAAAAAAAGACACTACCATCTGGAGCACAGGGCTTTGCTGTAGAGTAAATGCCAGGAACTTTCAGCTGTGCTTCTGATGGATCAAGCCCTCAGAGCGTGGGCAGGAGGCTCTTCATTCCCCGGGTCTTCCTGGGCTTTGACAGACAGCTCTTTTCTTTTGGCCTGTTTGTCCATAAGTGAGTGTGCTAGGCAGAAGCAACCCATAAGAATCTTGGCTGGTGGGTCATAAAAGTTGTGTTAGTTTGGGTTTCTATTATGATGAAGAAACAAAACAACCAACTCTTTTAAAGGAAAACATTTAATTGGGGACTGGCTTACAGTTCAGAGGCTTAGTTCATTATCATCATGGCAGGAGGCATGGTGGCATGTAGACAGACATGGTGCTGGAGAGGTAGCTGAGAGTTCTACATCCAGACTGGCAGGCAGCAGGAAGAGTGAGAGACATTGGGCTTGGCTTGGGTTTCTAAAACCTCAAAGCTCATCCCCAGTGACACACTTCCTCCAACAAGGCCACACCTAATAGTGCCACTCCCTATGAGCCTATGGGGGCCATTTTCTTTCAAACCACCACAAGGGTTTAGAAACCTGGTTAGCCTGGCAGTGGTGGCACACGCCTTTAATCTCAGCACTTGGGAGGCAGAGGCAGGCAGATTTCTGAGTTCAAGGCCAGCTTTGGTTACAGAGTGAGTTCCAGGACAGCCAGGGCTACACAGAGAAACCCTGTCTCGAAAAACCAAAAAAAAAAAAAAAAAAAAAAAAATAACCTGGTTCAACCCTGCATATCCTAAGTGAGGAAGCTTGTCTGGAGTGGGATATCTGGGTGGTAGAAAGGAGAGTTGAACTTGTGTTCTTCTTCCTGGACTCTAATGGCCTATGGTAGAAGTTTAGTGGCTGGTCTTGAGCAGTCAGGCTGGACCCCAAGGACTAAGAAGCCTCCACTCCTCCCTTGAGACCTTGTGGTTCTTTGTGAATGTTGAAGAAAAAATATTTTCATACAGCCATCCCTTGAGGTCACAGACTCCTGTGTTTAGGGGTTGGCATCTGTCCTGTGCTGGATGGTTACAGCCCTTCACCCCCTTCTCTTACTGCAGGGCCTGCTCTGACAAGAGACATCTCTGTTGTTTTGCAAGAACTTCAGTAACTGTTTGCTCAGTCAGGGGCTTTGAAAAGTTAGAGCCACTCTCTCTCTGGTTCCAGAGGCTAGAAATTAGAGGTCGAGCTGGGCCTGAGCCACCTCCTTCCTGTTGCAGGATTTGGGGACCATCTCCCTTTTCTCATCCAGCCACTGCCCATCCCTGCCATCGGTTTGAAGTTGCATGGCCTGAACCTCTAACTCTTTGTCACTTGGCTTTTTTTAGGTCATTAGACTGCTGGCCCACCTTGCTGCAGTATGACCTCATTTAACTTAGCTCATTGCAGTGCAAGGGTCTTAACCTACATGCTGAGGTTCCCGGAGGAAGACATAAGCCTGGGGAGGGGCAGAGGTGGGCTCTGGCGCAGTCTTCTCGAATCTCCTCTCACCTCTGCTCTGCAAGTCATACAGTTTTCTCCGTGACCAGCTGCACCTGGCCTTGTCCCTTTTTTCCGCTTTGCCCCAGAAGAGAATGGGCCCACCCCGTTGTTTCATTTTGTAACATTACAGGTCAGGACTCTTAACCTGGCCTAGCAGGAGTCCTCCTGGGTTCAATAGTGTTCTTCTCTGTCTTGTTACCTTTCTGTAGCTCTGAGAAAGCACCCGGACAGGAGCAGCTTAAGGAAGGAAGGGTTCATTTGGCTCACAGCTCCAGAGTGAGCAACAGGAAGCCATGGCAACAGGACTCCGAGGCAGCCGCTCACCCTGCATCTACAGTAATCAGTGTGAGATCGATGTCTGTGCTTAGCTTGTTTTCTCCTTCTTATTCTGCTCAAGAAGACCTCATCCCTTGTAAAGGTGCTTGCTCGGTTAGGGTGAACCTTCTCACCTCAGTCCAAACACTCAATCAGACACTCCCAGATTTGTGTCCTAAGTCATCCTAGATCCTGCCACAGTGATATCCTCACATTCATACTTCCCGCTTAAAGAGTCAGAGACCTGAGATGTTGGTAGGGGCTATAGCCATAAGTAAAAATGAAATCAGGAGAGGGAAGGGAGGGTGGGCAGGAAACAGGGAAGGAAGAGAAGGAAGGAAGAAGCAGAGAGAGAAGAGAAGGTGAGTGTGAGTTGTCCACCAGGCATGGATGCATGTGAAATCTGGGACTGAGTGGAAGATGTTTTTGGCAGAGAGCCATCATGGAGAGACTGACAGAAAGGACCTGTGCAGTACCAGATGGGAGGCTCTGTGGAGGGGGCAAGGCTGGTGTTCCTTCTTCTGCCAGTCCCTAGATCTCAGAGTGTGAGTGTCACCAGCTGGTAGAGGACAGATGTTATGGTCATTCTGACAGCTGTCCCTGAGCCCCCAGAGCTGTCGGAAGGGCTGCAGCATCCTCATCTCTTCTCAGAACAGAGCTTATAGCCTCCCTTGCCTCCATAACAAGAAGGGGAATAGTCCTGCAGGCTGCTGGGGGCTAGGTCAGTGCTATGATTGTGTCTGATGTCGTCTTCTCTCCTCATGAGCCGCAAATGGCTTTGTTGATGGTGATGGTTTAAGAAGAGGTGGCTGGAGGTGGGGTTTAGGCTCTGCCAGTCTGCCAGTGAGCATAGCTGCTAGCGTGGACCAAATGCTGGTGGCATGGTCAGTGCTCATCTTAGTGGGCTCTTCTGAAAGGGGACTCCAGGACAAGCCTTCAAGGGAATTTTGTGGATGGCTCAGGGGAAGAGAAGGACATTCTTATGACTCTATGCTCTTAAACCCGCTACCATTGTGGGCAGAGGAGACTTCGTCCTGTGGAGTGACTGGGAGATGGTGCCATATACCCAGGGCAAGGGCAGACACAGTTTTTAATGTTCCAACTTCCTAACCTCCTTACACATGGCTGCCCCTGGGAGCCACTAGTTCCCAAGATGCTCATGTGAAAGGGGCCAGTGGGAAGCAGTAAGATCCAGGGAGCAGTGTCACGTGGCTTAATTCTCTTGGTTGCCCTGTGAGGGGAATCCATTTTGCCAATGAGCAAACAGTTGAGAGAGGTCAAGTCATGGGCCTGAGGAGAATCTTGGCTCTTAACTCCAACATTCTTTGGCTTCCCATAAGGAGTCCTGTGCCTTTTACAAAAGTTCCTGTCCTGGCAGGGTGATCCTTTCCTGTGATTCCTAAGAAGAAGGTGGGCAGGAGGATGAGGGACTCCTGCCACTGCTACTACTGCTATTGTTTATTAAGTGCTTCCTCAGTCCGAAGTGGACACTGGGTATTTTCAAGCATGTGGTTTCATTTAGTCCCAGAGCAGCTCAGCAAGGTATGTGTATGAGATGCCTTCCCCGCAGTGTTCCTAGATGTGGAAAGTACATTTAGTGTAGAGACATTGGATGACCAAGGATCACACAGCAGTGAATGAGCCAGGGCTGGATAGGAAAGCTTGGTTGGCCCATGACTCCAGAGACACACCCACTCTAGTTACGCAGGCTGCCACTAAGAGAGCTGGTGAGGCTGGACTGAGCCAGCACCCAGTCGTCCCCTGAGACTCTTCTTGCTCTGATCTCACTGGTTCTGTCATCTTGCCTGCAATACCAGGCTGCCTTTTGAGTGGTTACCTCAAGAGCCAGTCAGCTGATGGCTAAGTCGAGGCCTCAGGAAGTGCAAGGACAGGTGGTCAGGCTCTTGTCTGCTCCTCTGGAGAAGTGGCTGTCCCGTGCTTGCAAGCTGTGGTTGTAGGGGAGTGGTGCACTGTCTTCCAAAAAGAGTGCCCCCCCCCCATCATTGTCTCTCCCTGCTGGCTGTCTACTTGATGCTGCCCTTGGGCTCTGCATGTCTGGCAGATTTATGTTCACCACTGAAACAATAATGTTTAATCTGGGAAGGGCTAATCAATTTTTTATGCTGATTATGAATCAGCCAGGTGGGCCTGCTGCTTCATTCACGGCGCTTCGGGAACAAGTCCATGTCCTAGCTTGGGCCTCTGTGGAGATATATGCTGGGAAGGCCCAACTTCAAGGAGAACCCCTCCTTGGGGCCCGTATCTCTTGGGAAGAGAGTGTGTGCGTGCCTGTGTCTATGAATGCACGTATATGTGTTACATGTATATGTATGTATTTGTGCATGTATATTTGCATGCATACTTGAATGTAGGCACCATGTGCATATGTAAGTATGTGTATATGTAAATGTATATGTGCACATATTTGTATGCACATATATTGAACATGCATGCATGTGTTTATGTGTCTGTATATGTGTATATGTATACACATGTCCTATGTGTACACACATGCAGATACCTATATGTATACATATATTGTATATCTGTGTGTGTGTGTGTGTGTGTGTGTATTTGTGAGTGTATCTCTGGCCAAGGAGGTGGCCTGACTCTACATGGAGAACAAGACTTGGGCACTCATGTGTATTTGCATAGGTGCATACATTCACGTGTCAGCTTATGTGCCTGTGTGCACACATCTCACATCTTTAAGCAGAAGTATAGACTGAATCTAGGTAGTTCTAGGCTTGCATATACATGCTCGTTGACTGTGTCCACATAATGTTGCTGTGTGTAGCTTTGCTGCTATGGACCTTGGACATGGTTTGGAAATTGGAAATTGGAAGGAAAGGGTTATAATGTTATGGAATTGGAAAAATCAGTGAATCTTCTAACACTAGCCTTTTGTCATTTAGGAATCAAGACCAAAAAATATGCAATGCAACCTCCTGAGATTACCTGCTCGATGGCAATGTGGGTCTCCTGTCATCCCTGTATCCTCCAGTGGCTATACTTGCTTCCATGGTCACTATGGTGACCATATGCATAGGTGACAGTCAGAGTAGGGGACTTTTTGAACCACTGGGGTTTAGTCCTTTTGTCTTTGCAACTATCCTGACATCTCTGAGAGCTGATACTTCAGGGAGCATGACAAGGTAGTGACATGCCACAATGTAAGGCCGGCATAGAATGAAAGAGAGTTCCCCCGAACGTCTGCTGTCAGGGCTTCTGGATCCCACAGGAGCGTGTGGAGAGGGATGAGCTAGAGCCTTGTGGAGGAGTCAGTGCACAGTGTAGAGAGGAGGCTAAGCAGGAAGGCTTGTGCACACCTGTCCTCAGGTGGAGTGGCCTGAGCTGGCAACTCAGGCAGGACAGGATGCCACCTTGGAGGGGTCTCCTCAGGAAGGTGTGTGAATCTTGAGAGTAGGGAGGATGGTGTCTCTAAGTGTGGATAGCTCAAGTGTCCAAGGCTGGATCACTGGCGTTTGTCATCTCCACGAGGGCCTTCCATTGCCTGTTTATGTATCTCCTGACTTCTTGACTGGCCAGAGAACTTTTGTTTTGTGGCCCCGTGTTGTACACTTGACAAGCTTCCACGAGGGAGCTCATTTTTTGGTTATGGGCAAACAATAAAACTTCAGTGACACTTGCACAGGTGTCACAAGGAGAAGCACACAGTGTTCTGGATAATAAGTTCAGGAGGTGAAGCTGGCCTGTCAAAAGAAGTGGTTTAGAAGTTGTGATCCTAAGGTAGTAAAGGGACAGAGGAATATGAAATGTCAGAGGCCTCAGGGTGTAAAGAATCTGGTCAGGGACAAGAAGGAGGTGGAGACTGCACTCAGAGTCTGGAGAAGTGAGCTGGGTGTGTTAAGAGGATCTGAGACTGGTAACCACTCATCGGCCCCATGAAGAGCACAGACAGCATGGTCTAATGTGTAGTATCTGGTCTACGGAACTATCTGGAAGACCGGTTAAGTGTCTCTCATGGTCATCCAGGCAAGAGGTGATGTTGGTTGGACAATGGCTGGGGAATAGGAGAGGGTGGGTAGGTGTATTTGGAGACTGAATTAAATGGGGTGTGGAGTGGGTGTGCAGGAGAGAGAGGTGCCAAGATCCACCCTCAGGGTTCAGACATGGACAGTGGGAACCCCAGTATGGACTTCAATGCTGAACAGGACAATATAAGGGGGTATCAGCTGGCCACCTGAGGAGGAGTCTTCTGTATTATTGGAATTTACAATAGTTTCCTATATGTAGGATAGAAACCAGTAGTGCGGGTCAGATTGGCCTTGGGTTCAGGTAGGACTGATGCTGAAGAGGGGCCCGAGGAGAGAGCTCAGTCAGTGCAGTTGCTTGCCTTGCAAGTATGAGGATCTGAATTTAACACCAGAACCCAGGGAAATAGTGAGGTCTGGTGCACTTGATGTCCCAGCACCAGGGAGGCAGAGACTGGCATAGCACGGGAACTCCCTGGCCAGCCAGTGTAGTCTACTTGGTGAGTGTCAGATCAAAAAAGATGGATGATGCCTGAGCAATGGCACCCAAGGTTGTCCTCTGGACTATGCAGGGCTGTTTGCAAACATATGCTTGTGCATCCGTATGCATGACCACGCACAGGCCCGAAGGCTGAACAGACTGCAATGTCTGGATTCTAGATATTTAAGTTGAAATAACACATTAGCATGCTGGTGTCATGTGCTCTGGGGCGTTTCTCTGTAGTCAGGTGATGGAGAGGCTCATTGCAACAGCTGGAGATCCTGCCTGACAGGCTACAGTCATGTGACAGAAGGCTTTTGGGGGCTGTGTAGCTTTCCCTTGGGGCCAGAGGTTGGTGATGGCTCCTGATGGGGGCGGGGTGCCACTGAAGCTCCAAGGGCCTGGCCTTGGCCCAAGAGTTAGGAAGGGCTAAAAAGAGAAACAGCTGGGAATAGAAGACCCTTGGCTCTGGGAAGGGAAGTGGGCTGGTCTTCCATGTTGTCACCTGGTATGGGAGTCAAGAAAGCTCTGGTATCCCCTCCTGGATCCATATTGTGAGATTCACTTTGGCCTGAGAATGTCCCCAGCTTTCTGGCACATGTTTGTTCTGGGAAATGGGACAAAAGGCTAAGACTTCTTTATACTTTAAGGGCGCTCATATGGTGTGCCGGGGGGTCAGGGGACAATGTAAATGTCCGCATAAGACTCCTGCTGCGATGACAAGTCTGCACGTTTAGTGGTCTCAGTCAACACCTACTTATTGTATTTCTGTTTTGCAGGGGAGGAAGGAATCCTACAATTAAGATGTTGGCCAAGGCACATTCCCTCTGGAGACCGTGGGAGGGACTCTTTCTTGGTCTTGTGTAGCCTTTAGAAGCTGGCTGAGTGTCTTGGTTTATGGCCCCTTCCTCTAGTGAAAGAGTAGCACCGTCAAATCCCTATCTCAGCCTCTCAGCTCTGTTCCTCTCTTTGATTCTGACCCTCATGCACACCCCTCCCCCTTCCCTTTGTCTTTCCTTTTTGCTTCATTACTGGGGATTGAATCTAGGGCCTCATGCATGTTGGGCAAACAAACCCTCTGCCACTGGGTGAAATTCTCACTTCCTCTTCATCTTATTAATCACAGTGTGTGTGTGTGTGTGTGTGTGTGTGTGTGAGAGAGAGAGAGAGAGAGAGAGAGAGAGTGTGTGTGTGTGTGTGTGTGTGTGTGTGTGTATACATGTGTGGAGGTCAGGGAACAACTTATGGGAGTTTCTCTCCTTTCAACATTCGGGACCTGGGAATTTCAATTAAGTCACCAGGCTTAGTAGCAAGTACATTTACCTACTGAGCAGTTGTGACATTGGCTCCTGGATGCTTCAGGAGCTCCAACTTAAAGTCCCTTTTGACATGTAAGATCACATTTACAGCCTCTGGGATGGGAACATAGGCCATTTTTTTTCCTGCCTACCCTAAGGCCAGAAAGTCCATATTTTGACTCTCACAGGTCATATGCTCTTTGTGACAGTGACTCAACTCTGCCTGGTCTGAGAGGACCTGTGCAGATGTAGGAGTGGGCGTGCCATTAGCAGGTTGGCAAGGATGTTGCCCACCCTACAGCTGTTTTGCATATTTGTGTATATGAGTGCTTTTCTCTGTATGGTGTGTATGTTTGTGTGTGTGTATGTGGAGGCCAAAGGTCAACATTAGGTGTCTTCATCTATTGTTCTCCACCTTTTTTTTTTTTTTTTTTTAAGACAGTTTCTCTGTATAACTGTGGCTGGCTTGGAACTTACTCTGTAAACCAGGATAGCCTCAAACTCATAGATCTGCCTGCTTCTGTCTCCTAGGTGCTGGGACCAAAGGTGTGCACCACCACAACAGGTTCCCACCGTTTTTGAGACAGGATCTCTCACTGAACAGTTGGCTGCTTTGGTTAGGTTGGCTGGCCGATGGCCCGTGTCCACATCTGCAGTGCCAGGATTATGGCACATGCTGTTGTCCGTGTTCTAGATTCCCTTGCTCTGGGCTCTGAGGTGTGACAACATTGCTTAGGTGTGCTGCCACTGCCCAAAGCTCAGAAGCCTGTCCCAACAGCAGCCTTGAGTGAAGGACATTGCACTTCTTCATATTGTACCCCATCTCTCGTTTTGAACCTAGGAACATCAGAAGGTGATTGGAGAAGGCCTGTGGGGTTTGTGAAGCTGAGACTGTTAAATTTCAGAATTCATGAGCTACACAAACCCTGAGCTTGCTCCCTTGTGATCAGGAGCTGTGGAAGAGGACCCCTCTGGTGAGGGGTCAGGAAACCCAAGGTGCCCTGGATTCTGTATTGGGAGCTCCTCGCCATCAGATCCTTAGCTCTCTCTTGTCACTGTACGCCTTGCTCAGTTCACTGCTCTCTCCCCTAGTAGATACTTCTTTCCCTTTGTTAGCAACTTAGCTGACTCCTCAGTCTTCAGGTCTCAGTCTGGCTATTTTCTCAGAGACCCTCTCTGCCCACGCCCACGTTCTGTTCACCGAGCTGTAGTGCCCTGTCCCCTCTCCTTCACTGTGCTCAGGACTAGTCATTGCACTCATTTGCAATGAGTTGATAAGTTCCTAACTAGCCGTACTTCCCCTACATTCTGCTAGTGGCTTCAGAAGATGGTGACTGGATTCATATTGTACTTACTTCCCCTTAAGTCCCCAGTGATAACCACAGTGCCCTGCACTTGTTAGTCTCTTAGGAAATTCTTATTGTATGTAGAAAAGAATAATGACTTCTGGTGAATAAGTTGTCCTCTGTAAAATGGGGTTGACAATAGCTCCTCTAACTAACCTTCGGAGAGAGTGGAGAATTAGGTAAAAGTGCTTTGAGGACATCAAACATTATGCAAATATAATGCGTTGCCTGTGGTTGATTTGAACATCCTGAGAAGCTAAGGTCACCTGATGTTCCCTTGGGCATAACTAGGTTCAGAATCAAGGAGGTGGAAAGGCATTCTATGTGCCAGCTGGCACTGGAAGGCAGAAAGTTCCAGATTTCTGGTCCTATGTATTGGCCATATTGACTCTGGTGGAACGAGAGCAGTTCGCCTGCCTTGGTGACTGAAGCTTCAAGAGTGGCTCATTCCTTTGCTCTGATCACCCAGGGGACACCTGCTCAGGCTGTGCCTGGCTGGGGTGGGGAAGGGGGCAGGATTTCATAATCTTCTTTATCTGGGATCTCTGGTCTCTTGTCTCAGCAACCTCTGTCATAAGCAGGAGCATACACACACCACCCTCCAAGGCTGTAGGAGTTATTAAGATGGGGGAAGTTGAAGGATTAGATTTATGACAGGCAATGGTGGATTATGAAGAATAATTTATCAAATGTCAGTGCCTGCAGCCTACAATTTACAGAAGGTTTGCTTAAGCTGAGGAGATCTGATTGGACTGCCCCTCCCCCACCACTAATGAATGACAGCTCTAATGGGATGGCTTCCCAGGCTGGCCAGCCACATTGGGTGTTTATCTGCTTTTTATTAATCATTATTAACATAAAAAAAAAAAACGCCCTAGAGTCTCTCCAGCTACAGTTCTCAAGATACTTAGTGCTAAGGTGGCTCCCATGGCTACCTAGAAGGAACTGTGGTCACTTGGGGAGGTGTTTCAGCAACCTTGGTCGGGGAAGATCCTAAAACCCTTTTCCACAATGAGTACAGGGAACCTAATCTGGGCTTTAGACAATCACTAGAAAGTCTATAACTGACTGAGCACAGTTCTGGGTCAGGCACTTGGGATGCAATGCTGAGCAAAACCTCTAGTTCAGGGGGATGAGGGAGACTGAGGAGAAACAGGAGAAGCTGATTGTGTAGCCATGGCCATTGTTCTCAGGGAGAGCACGGGCCTCGGAGATGTACCCGGGAGGTCTGTCTGAGGAGGTGACAGTCGGGGGTGTATGAGGGAAGGTGAGCCATTTAGGTTGAGGGGATAACATATGCGGAGACCTGTAGAGTCCAGGGAGGAGGAACGCAGGTCTAAGAAAGTCTTCTGGTTGGGACAGAGGCAGGAGGTTGGAAAAGAGAAACAGATAGGCACAGCCATGGTGGGTCTGCTAGAGATCTGGACCATGGCTCCTGGTGAGGTGATTTACACAGAGAGAAGTCACACAGTCCAGTTGTGTTTGTGGTGGAGGATAGATCAGCAGGAGACAGGAGTCTAACTGAATGAGTTGGTGAGGAGGCCAGCTTTGGGGAGATGAAGAAAATGGCTTATACCATGACCGGCAGGATGGAGTTGAGCATCTCTGTCCCCATGTTTACATAATACCACTATGTCCCTATGGTTGGAACCATTGTGCAGGCAGGACTTCTTGACTCCTCCTCCTGCAGCTGTTGGCGGTCTAGGGTGCCATTCTGTACCCTCTATGACTGTGACGTCCTGCTTCAGCACTACAAACATGTTTTTACAGTAAGCATTTTATAGATGAACAAGGCAGGCAGAAGGGTATGTGACCCGTTGGAACTGGTACATCATGGAATCAAGATCTGAACCTGGATCTTCATCAGCGTGTATGTAGGAATCTCCATAGTGCACTGCCCCTCAGGTCTGCTTGTCCTGACCAGCTGTTGACGGTGCCCTAGAGGCATGCTCACAGACACCATAGTGTGTTTCAGCCCCTGGGTCTTTGGTATTTGCCACCACTCTATGGGAAGAAAGAAGCTTAGAGATGTAACTCAGGTGATAGAGTGCTTACCTAGTGTGCAGGAAACCCTGGGTTTGGTCCTCTGAATCACATAAGTGGCTCAGTGGTACACCCTGTAACTTTCCACCTGCACTTGAGAGGCAGTGGGAAGGAGGCCCAGAAGTTCAAGATCATTCTCAGCTATGTAATGAGTTTGGGGCCAGCTTAGGCTACCTAAGATGTTCTCTTTAAAATGAAACCAAACCAAACCAGCAAAAAAAATCTAACCAACTAACCAAAACAGAAAAGAAAGAAGACCAAACAAGAATAGGAAAGAAAGATGCATGGTCTGAATGGAGAGGCCCTTGGGAGAGCCAGGTGGATGATTGCCTAAGTCTGGAGCGATCAGCAACTATAGGAGTGGCACTGGGCTGGCCTCCTCTCAGGACTGTTGCCAAGTTGACCTAAGATTCTGCTGCTGGTCCCTCATTTCCTTCCAGTTCAGAGATAGTATAGCTAAGGTTCTGCAGAGGTGATCCCTAGAGCCCAAGGAGAGCCTGCCACAGACCATGACGGCCCATGTTGCTCGGGCTGTTTTGCTGTTAGGATTTCCTTAGATTCAGGTGGTGGCTGTGAGTGGGAGCTGAAGGCGGAATGTCTCACCTGGAATGCACAAGTGGGAAGGGAGAGAGGGATGCTATGCCCTCTTCTTGGTCACCCTGGGTCAGTGGGGCCATACTGGAGATCTTCTTGCCTTAGCTCACCAGGTGTGGCCTTCAGGATTATCTGCTGTAGCAAGCACTAAAGCACAGATGTGGTCTTCAAAGAGGCGATTTCTCCTCAGGTCAGAAAGATGGTGTTTTGTTGGCTCAATGGCCTAGCACTAACCTGATTTCTGCGTGTTATAGGTCGGCATTAGGTGAAGGAATGGGGTATTGACTGCTTCATTGGCAATGGCTGCCTGGAGCACTGTGTTGTGAGAGATAGCAAGGCATCATGGGGCTACAGGAGCAACAAATGCTGGATGGATTAGTGATGTCTGGCATGAGGTATGGCTGGATGTATCACTTGGCTACTCTGCATAAAACCTTACTCCCCCAAACCAGTGACTTAAAACAATAAGCATTTTTTTTTTTTTAAGTTTCTGTTGGCCAGGATTCAGGAGTGGCTTACTGACTAGTTCTGGATGAGGTTATTAATGTTCTCTAGAGAGACGGACAGTTGGGTGGATTTCAGTAGAGGTAAACATGCAGAGAGGATTCACTGGGAATTACTCATGTGATCATGGAGGATCCGAACTCCCATGACCGGCTGCTTGCAAGATGGAGACTTCAGCTGAAGTCAGAGAGCCTCAGAGCTGGACCTCCAATGGGTTGTTTTCCACTGCAGCCAAGGCTTTGTAACCCAGGGGAGGGCCTGTGGGAAGCTTCTGGAGGAAGTCCTGGGGTCCCCATGATTCTAAAGTACCGGGCCTGAGGAGAACATGGCTCCACCTCTAGAAGGGAGAAGGAAAATTCTGTCTAATCTTCAGCCAAATGAACCACACCTACTCAGAGGGTGGGTCTTCTCACTCTCCTGACCCCCAGGTCACCCTCCTCTGGAAACACCCTGACAGACAAGACACAGCCACAGGAACACTTTGCCTGGTCCCTCTGTGGGACTTAATCCAGTCAAACTGGCATTTAACACTGATAGTCCTGCTCAGGGGTTCTCCTGAGGGGTGGTCATCTGAGGTGTCTGGGGCTGGAAAGTCTGTGTCTAGGGGGCTCCCTGTGTGCAGAAAGCCTGGCTCCTTACCATAGGAATGACCTGTGGTAGGACAGATGTTTCCTCCTGAAAAAAATCCAAGAGGGGAGAAAGGAGAGGTAAGGAGGGAATGACACACACACAACACACAACACACACACACACACACCACACACACACCCCCAGAGAGGGCGGAAGAGCAGAGACAGAGATTGATTGGTTATTGGGGTGCTTCTGTAATTTAGGAGTGGGTCATGAATTCCAGCTGGCACTTAAGGGAAAGGGAATAGACTCCTTGGGGGAGGGGCATTTATAGGGGGAGTGAGAGCGCCCGTGCAGCCACTCATTTGCCATCACTGTCAAATGTGACCTTAGAAGGCAAAGGCATGGCCTTGAAGGTGGGGGTGCGGGAGCTACAAACCAGGACGTGTTCTAGAGGGAGAGGCAGGGGAGTGTGGCTTAGAGGCAGAGGTGGGGGATGGGCTCCAAGTAGAGCTGATGAAAGGTGGCAGGGTGCATTGGTATTGTTTGGTTCAAGACATTTTGCAGAGTCCTGGCTAGCTGGAGCTGTCCGGACTGCCTTAGGCCCCGGGCTCATGCTAGCTACTCTGTTAGCGTAGACTGAGACTTTGCCCATCAAGCTTGAATGGATGGCAGCTGGAGCCCAGCCAGATATGGGGTGGGCCAGCTCCATAAGAGAGAGCCAGATGTTCTTGGTTGCTGATGCCATGGTAACCTGCCTTCCCCTCTCACCAAGAACCTTGCTGCATTGGTCTGTGTCAGGCACCCAGAACATCACCCGAGCTCTTAGAGAGCTGCCTGGCCTTGGCATCTAGGCCTGCTTCAGACAGACTCCTAGCTTCACCCGGATCCAGGCTGCCCAGAGCCTGGGAGATGCAATAAGCCTATGATGATGACATTGTTTGAGTATGGGGACCATGGGATGGGATATTGGATGTTGGGCTTTATAAGAAGGTCCATCCTCACCCTGCCCTAACCTGTGACCTTGAGCCAGTGGCCATTTGGGGCCTCAGGCTGACCAGATCTTCAGACACTGGTGTGACTGGCTAAGAGACTGAATTGACTCGGAGCTCCGTAGCTGCTTCAAGGCAACCTGACTCTTGTCATTTTATTTTCAGTCAAATGAGGCTCCTGGCCGGTGCTTAGCGACTCCATGTGGCATTTTGGAAAAGATGCCCAGTGGCCTTACTTTCTGGGAGCCTACAGGCTTGACTGTGGAAATCTCTATATGTATAGGCACAGTGTCCCTTGGTCTTCTAGTCCTGGGACCCCTTCTCCTCATGTTGGACAACTGAAGCACCAGGGAGGGTCCTGTTCTTGCCTGGTCAATGTCTTTCCTTATAAAAGATCATCCCCTTTACATTTGTGTTCTGTCTGTCAATCCGTCTCTCTCTCTCACTCTCAGTTTCTCTCTCCACAGAATCGGAACAACTTTCTCCCTAAGAATTTTTTCTTTTCTAGATGATCATATCAATATATTTGAATCTCAGACCGATGGTAATTAAAAAGCACACAACCAGCCATTTTAAAATTCAGCTGTTTTACTTAATTGATTTTGCCGCCAGACCCAGGGAAGGGGAGAAGAGAGAAAAGGAACAGGGAGGCAGGCGGTGGAAGGAGACAAGTTTCCATGAGGGACTGGAGGCAGCCGAGGGCCCTGCTTGAATGTAATTGCCGAAAATGCTGCAGTTTGTTTCTGCTAATGGCTTTCTGCCGAGAGGGCCAGGGAAGGAGGCAGGTCCTTGGCAACTGGAAGGGAGGGGCAGCATTTGTTTCAGCTGCTCGGGGTATAATTCTGCTTTCAGGACAGGGTCTATTTTTCCTTACTATCTATCAGCATAAAGTACTTTCACTGAACACTTTGAATTAAGGTTCCATTTAGAGATACTTTATTCATATTTAATTACAGGCTGCAGCACCGATCTTTAATTACCTTTTTTTTTTTTTTCTTTATAAGCTAGCTAGGAGCATCCACTAGTGATCAATTATTGTGTATGTGTATGTATGTGTGTATGTGTTAGCATGTGTGCATGTGTTAGCATGAGCATGGGGAGGTATAGGCGTTACTTCTAGTTAGAGAAGGAAAGATGGCTGCAGGGATGCTGGGGTGCAGGGATGCCTAGGATGGGTCAAGGGTTTGCCTTGTACCCTTTCTGCTCTGTTGCTTCTTGTGGTCAAACTGAGAATTTGGTTAACTTACTGCTAGGGATGGCTCAGTGCTGAGTTAGCTGCTGGAGTTAGTGGTATCTTGGGGGCTTTCTCCATCCCCTGATGAGAGGGTCCCTTGCTGTCCCTGAGTGAAATGGCAAACCTGGCTTCCTCTCATCCCAGAGATTAGGATCTGCTTGCCTCAGCCCTTTCTTCCCTCCACTTCCCCGTGGGGTGCTCTTGGCAGCTGTTCTTGTCACACAGCCCTAGAGGTGCCATGTCACTCTTCGGTAGCAGTGACTCTGCAGTGTCCCCACAATGACACAGGTTTGGAACTGGTTGTCCTTCTCAGATAAGGAGGTGACGTTCCCTGGGCCTGGCAAAGGCTGGGGTTGGGAAATGAGGCCATAGGCAGATTGAGCAAGGTCCACAGCTCCTCCTTGAGAAATGGTCTCCCTGGTGGTCCTCCAGGCACTACCAGTCTCTACAGGGGTCTGTGTGGCTCTCACCAGGCAGTAGAAGAATCCTTGCCTCGTACTGTTCCTGGGTCCTTGTCTCAGAGAGGGACCGAAACCCACAATCACCGAGTGTCTAAGGGGCCCTGGCCTGGGTCTCCCTCAGTCATCTCTCTCATGGGTACCTGAGAACACATTGTGTTAGTCAGAGCCCCTGTGTCTCTGTCACAAAACTTATGCTCAAATTGACTTATGCAAGCAAACAAGCAAACCAAAAGCAACTATAGGCTAGGTAGTCAGGGATGGCTAGGTCAAGGGGCTACAACTAACTAGGACTCACTCCCGATTTCTTGGCTCTGTTTTGTTTCTTTTCTGTGACCTTTGGCAGCCCCAAGCTGTGTTTTTCTTCTCAGGTTCAGTAGAAAGCATTCTTCTTAAACAGATGCAGGAAAGTTGGTTCCGGTTGGACTAGTTGGGTCACATGTCTTATTTCTGAGCCTATCGGGGTAGCTGGGGCTGCTGAGGGTTCTGACAGGCCAGGCTGAGGTCACATCTGGAGTAAAAGCTGCCCAGGTAAAGCTCAGGCATGGTTTATACTTTCCTCATTCTGGACAGTGATCCTTTGGGGTGTTTGTGTTAGTAGCAATATGGGTGCTGGATGGCCGGGCAGTTTCAAGGGGAAGACGAGGTTGGTTCTCTTCTCCAGTAGAAAGAATACTGCCACTCAGCAGATACTTGACTCTGACTAGTTCCATCCCTGTAGAAATTGCAGGGGTCACAGCAGTGACCAGAATAGCAACCCCCAGTTCACTTGATACATGGACTTATGAGGAAGGTGATTATGGTGTTCTCTCATCCCAAGAGCAATTCCAATGATGAAAGTTCTTTTATTGAGAGACCCAGAGTAAGTGAGTAGGTAACACCAGAGAATCTTGTCCCCAGGAGCCCAAAACTCATAGAGCAGAGAGGGAAAAGCAAGTGTGTTATTGGGGGAACAAGGAGATTTAGACTCTAGGATGGGGAGAATCTATCCATTGGAGAGCTGTTTCTCATGACCAACTTTTGAGGCCCTTCCTCGATGCCTGGGCCTTGGCCTCTGTGGACTTTTGGTAAATAGACTGAAACTAAGAAGAAGGTACAGGAATGGTGGCAAGGAGGTGGGGACCATTTGTGCTGTGCGATGAGCAGGTGTGTCCTGGCAAACAGGATTGGGATGGTAGCTGTGGGGCCTTTGCCATCTCAAGTCTGAGGTGAGAAAGAGGCAGTGCCGAGGGCCAGGACGATTGGATCTGGACCAAGTAGTGATGACAAGTAGTCAGAAAGAGAAGATGTAAGAGAAAGTGTAATTTCTATGTCGTGCAGAAAGAAACTGAGGCACAGAAGAGGCAAGGGCACTCCCAGAGGCTCACTTTAGGTGTCTGGCAGCCCTGAGAACCTGCTAGGGTGTGGCCAGGCCATCAGTGGCCCAGAAGCCCATGGCGAGGCTGCTGCTTAGGCAAAGGCAATTGATGGCTGTGATTCGGAGCCTCCATCTTAAAGGTCCCTGAGCTCTCCCGGTTGGTAGGATTGGAATATCTTCCATCTGGCCTGTCATGCTGCTCTGGCCCCAGTTCTGTTAACTTTTTATGATTCATCAGACTCAGTGGTGCATCATTAAATGGGCAGATGAGACACAGTGTTTCTTTGGCCTTTGATGGAAGTCACAGAGCTTCTGTGCTCCTGTGTAAACATGTTCTCCATACATGTCTCCGTCCTCCTGTCCTCCTGTCCTGTCCTGTCCTGTCCTGTCCTGTCCTGTCCGTGATTCTGGTGTGAATTCTGATTCTAGCAAAAGGGCCATCTGGGAACCACACAACTCACGGATAAGGCAGTAAATCTGCACAGCTCCCGCTCATCTCCTCTCCGGCTCGCCCTCTCACCGAATTAGGCCACGCTTCCTTCAGTTAGTCTGTTCTTTCTACTCCTGACAGATCCATGATTTGTTCCTGAGCTTCGATGACACCCCTCTCGGGCAGCCTCCCTGGCCCAGGTCCACAAGGCAGTGTTGCATGATGGTCGGACAGTGGCAGTTAAGGTCCAGCACCCAAAGGTTCAGGCTCAAAGCTCCAAGGACATTCTCCTGATGGAGGTGGGTACTCCCCGTTTTCTCTTGCCTGTTTCTCAGTCTTGTTTTTCCTCAGGAGCCAGACAGCTTCCCAGATAGTTACTCAGGCTGGTGGGTGGACTGTGGCCTCTGAGGAGCAGAGTGGGAGAGGAGAGCTGAGACACGACCAAGGCTGTGTCATAAGAGCTTGGAATCACTGCCGGGCAGGGTTGGTCAGTTCTTGATTCACCCTGGAAATGCTCTGGGATGCGTCTCAGAACATGATGCACAAGCTGATGGGGACCTGAGTCACAGGGAGACCTCCAGGGAGATGCAGTAGAAATGATCTCCTCAGGGGTAGACAGAGTTGTATCATAATGTTAGACTATAGCATGAAAGGACAGTGATAAGCCACGACCCAGAAAAATGGTGTGTGGATCACACAGAAATATTCCTGCAGGTGACTCATTTGCTCATCTGACATTTGTTTTGCATGAACAAACGTAGATGCTTGCACATGGCCCTAGGGAAATCCCTAGAGGGCCTTGTGTGCTCCTGGAATCTTCTACATGTGTGTCTAGACCAAGGTGTGTGTGTGTGGGGAGGGAGAGTGTGTGCTCCTACTATTGGAGAAGCCAGGACTCCTGCATGGAGGTCAACAGTCTGTTGCTTCTGCACACCCCTTTCCTTCCGAGACTCTTTTCCTTTTCTTCTTAATCTAGACTCAACCTTCAGCTCATTTGAAACCAAACGTGTCCCGAGGTGTGGGAAAGTGAGCTTTGTCCCCACCCTTCCCATTGCGTATAGGAGACAGGCATGTAAACAAAGAATCCTCAAGTAGGAACCTGAGCTCGCTCTCAACATAGAAAGGCTCTGTGCCCGGATTCGTAGAGTTGACAAGGGGACGTCCCTGGAGGGTTAGTGCTCTTGTGCTCTTGAAGGACTCATGAGACTGCTGGGCAGGACAACGATAGCTTAGCATGGGGGTGGGCTATCCAGGGCTAGGAGTAGACAGAGCTTGGAGAATGCTCACGAGCTCAGATGGTGGGAGTGATTGGGAGTAAGACGGGAAGATAGGCAGGACAAGAGAGGGCCCGTATCCCAGGCTCAGGTGTGGAGCAGTAGCCACAGTCAACAGTGACATACTTGTTTGACTGACAACATTTGATTTTCTCAGTTGTCTGTGGGGAACCATTTAAGAATTCTAATCAGGAGACTGTCATGATCAGATATGTGCTGGAAATCAAAGTGGGCTGGCAGTCAGGAGAATGCACTGGGGAAGCACAAAGTCTGTATAGCCAGGAGACTAATGGAGAGCTGCTGTGTTGGTGTGAGAGGGATAAAATAGGAAGCAAGACAGAATCAAGGGGGTAGAGGCGAGAGCTGAGTTCCAGTGGGGGAGTCATCCAGGTCTTGTGACCAGCTCTTCATGGGGAGGGGCCAAGGAGAAGACAGAAATGTGTTTTTGACTTCTGGTGTAGTTATTACTATTGGCTGTCTTTGCCTATGTATATCAGCTCGAGTCTAATTGGGGAACAAGACATTGCTCTCGGTTAGAAAAGTATTGAGTATAAGAGGTTCCAGAAGCATAATGGAATGGGAGTATTGTTTCAGCCATTTTGGTAAATAGAGTTTCCCAGAATTACTCAGCATTGTCAAGTGGAAGGTCAAACCAGGAAGGCACAGAAAAGGGTATTTTGAGTTGGGGGTGGGCGTGTCTTAAAGGTGCCAGGAAGAGCAGCTGTGAAGGTTTGAGGGGTGAAGGAGAATTGAGATTCAAGAAAGTGGAGGCGCAGTGTAAAATCCTCTTGTCCAGTGTTCAGGCATGGGAGGCTGGGGAGCATAGGCCTCAGTGCTCCTGAGGCATGAGTAGGCCTTAGCTGATGGGGAAGGGATGCTGGAGTCTCAACAGGGAGACATAACTGAGAAGTCCAGGCAGAGATCAAGAGACTGGGTATCAAGAACACAAAAAGACATCGGCCTTCGATGAGTCTTTGCTTTGAAAGTGGAAGGCAATAAGGCTGAGCATGGATGAGCGTGTGGGACCCTGGAGAGGGGAGGGAAGGTGGGCAGCAGAGTGTGTTCCAGCCTGATAGCCTCTATTTTTTCTCTGCTGTAGGAGGCCAGACCATCTGCCAAGAATGAGAGGGTAGGAGGTGGCATTGGAGGCTCGAGGGGGTGAACGTTTGGAATAGCTGCCGCGTGCCTTCCAGAGCTGATGGGCTAAGGGACCAGGTCTGCTGAGTGGCCTTGGTCATGTGTTGCAGACCTGAGGTTTTAGAGATTCTCTTGATAGCTGAAGGCATGGTCATAGCTGGGAGAGAACGGGAACTAGGGAGGATCCTTGGTTTTCTGATGGCTTTAGTGTTGGGAAGAGCCTACCTTTGTCCAACAATGTATCATAGCCCCCATAGGAGACAGCTGTCACTTCGCTCTGTTCAGATCCTCAACTGGATCTTTAAGAAATGATGGCTGTAAAGCCAGTGGCGATAACAGTAATAAAGGTTTGGCATCTTCCTTCCTGAGGTAAGCCTCGGATGCTTGTGTTGGGAAGTATGTCTGGCAGGTCCTCTGCAGAGCGTTCTGTGTCCTCTTGGCAGCGGCTAGGGGGGTTAGGGTTAGGAGCACTGGCAAGTACAGATCCAGGAGGGCAGCTGTGGAAGGACTGATCCTGCTACCCACCCAACCATCAGCAGGACCAGCAGGCCTGGTCCTAGGTGGGAAAGTCTTATGGTTACCTTTCTCCACTGGAACACCAAGATCTCAATTAGAAAGCTTATGCTGGTTCACACTTGAAATGAGGCTTTTTTTTTTCGTTCCCAAGTCCAAGTCCCAAGTTATTTTAGGGATGACAGAAAGGTGCTCTTACCTGTGTGGCAGCAGAATGATTTACTCCTAGGGGACACTAACACTACCTTAGGTTGAGGAGCCTGTGAACAGGTGTAGGTGTCTGGCTTATTTGCATAGACTGCTGGGCTTTCTTCCATGCCATTCCAGGTATTGTATGCCTTCAGGCTTGCATCTCACCATAGGAAGGTCAATCTGATTAAAATAATTCCTACTAAATAGAGAGGGACCGAGTGGCTTAGCCTCTGGATTTTGGTTTTTTAGGAAGGCACACTTACAAATCTGAACATATATCTCATATGAGGATGGAGGACAGGAAGAGTTGAAGGCCACTGGCTGTCCCCGAGGGGATGCCATTATTAGAGTATCCATAGAGAAATGATACAGATGGGACAGTCACATTCTCTCAGGTGTGGAAGCACCTGTACCAGTTGTCCCAAGGTTGACTGATCCGCCACCTCATTGTTGTTTGTAAGGACCCATCTTTAGTTGGCTAGTAGCTTCCTCAGCTTCCTGGTTTGTCCTTCTAACATAGTGTGTCCCTTGTGGGCCCTAAACAGCTGCACAGCTGGTATCCAGATGCCAAAGAAGACTTGCACTCTCTGAAATATTCTTTAAAAAAAAAAAAAGAAAAAAAGAAAAGGTTCCCTGGGGTTTTTCTCATTTGTTGTTACTTGAGGTAATGATACCATGGCTGTTCTGGCATTAATTGTCCTTGCAAGAGACATGAGATCACCTTGAATGTGAAGCCCTGACTTCCCTGATAGACAGGAGGATGCACCAGTATCAGCTGAGCCAGAAAGGGGGGTGGTGGAGAGTGGCTCCTGGGTTGGAATCCAGGAACACATGCCACCTAAGTTTTGGTGTTTTTCTGCAAACCAAACCCTTGGGGATGGGGACTGTCTCCGGGACAGAGTGTAGAGAGATGCCGGAGAAAGGGAAGTCACTCAGAGCACAACATCTGACAGTCCTGGTGACACCAGTGACATTGTCCAGGAGAGAGAGGTACAGGCAGGGTGCTTTCCCGCTTTGTCATTATCACCCGATACTGTCCCCTGAGCAGTTGGGGTAACTCCATTTCTAGATGCGCAGCTAGTGACGCTTATTGATTTGTGTGGCTGCTCGGAGCCAGACTAATTGGGCCCCGAGATTGGAACGGTGATTCAGCAGGAAGGGCTGAGGGGACGGGCACCGTCTTTCTACCTGCTGGCCAGTGCTTCAGTTCCTTCCTACCCAAGGAGATGGGAGTTCAGCAGGCCATATTTACTGCCATGGTCACTGATGGAGCAGAGTGGCACTTGGGCTATAAACTGGTGACAAGTCCTTTGTCCCCAGTTCCACAGCACCAACCTAGGTTATCATCCCTCTCCACCCCCATCCTGGTCTCCATCTGCCATTGTCTGTAGAGCTTCTGCAGCTGGTGAAGTACAACCCTTACTCTGTCACCCACCAAGGATCTAAGTTGTAAGCAATGCCACTCTATGCTTGTGCCTCAGTCCCCAAGTGGTCTGATGCATCGAGTCAGAGCTCTCCGGTCTGAGTGCCAATGTCTGATCTATTGCTTGATATCACTTGTCCTTTCCCAGGGGATGGATGACTGGCGACAGTCCTATTGTTAACTTTTTGGGTAGCATGTTCACAATGTCTGTCATCCTGTTTCTTTCCTAAATGTGCTGATTGAGCAGTAGAGGTAATTCTGTATTAGGTGCCTAGGTAATTCCTGTATCAGCACAGAATCTAACAGCTGATTTTAGTTAAAAGAAACAGATACATAAATCTGCAGGAATGCAAGCCATCCCATGGGAAATTGTGTTTATTCTGTACTTTTGTGTTCTAAAAGGCATGAGCTTTGTAACTTGAGGAAGATAAACTCTTCGAGTGGCAGGCAGTTTACATCCTCTGAGCAGAACGTCGGTCCTCATCAGCACCTGTCTTCCCCAGCTTGGATCAGTGTGAGCACAAACCCCTCCCCCAATGCTGATTTCCATGGAGCATTGTTTCTATAGCGTTTGGTAACAGTCGCCTCCAATGTGTTTTGCTCTTTACCAAAGCTTCCTATTATATCAGCTCACACTGTCTTGTATGAAGCTGGGCCAGAAAGGACTGAGAAAAACCTGGGTCCAGATTCTGGCGAGGTAGTTAAGAACTGTTTCAGGTTCGAGGGGCTCCCAGAAGCACTTGCCTTCTTTGTGAGTCGGGCAGGATGGGTGAACAAGAGTGGGTCTGCAGAGTTCCTGTAGCATATAGCTGGCACAGGGCGGGCCTTAAGTGACAGGGGTTTTCGTTTCTTTTTTTCCGTTTTTTTTCGTTTCCTTTGGAAATTATAAATAATTGTTCCTGTGGCCAGGCCTGGTGGTGCATGGTTTTATTTCTAGCACATGACAGGCAGAGGCAGGAGGATCTCTGAGTTTGAGACCAGCCTGGACTATATAGCTAGCTCTAGTATATCTAACCACATAGAGAGACTCTATCTAAAAAAACAAAACAAGCAAACAAACAAAAATCCCAAAACCAACTCCCCCAAACCCAATAAATAAATAACAAACTAATAAAAAAAACTGTCACTGGTTTTCAAACTTCCACATGATCTCGTTTTTATGTTCTTTTTGTCTGTTTTATGATTGACTTTCCTCTACTGTGAGGCAGTTACTGTATAGGGCAATAATTTCATTAACTGTATTTTTCTTTTCTTTTTTGATATAGCGTCTCAGTTTGTAACCCAGGTTGCTTGTGAACTCACAGCAATCCTTCTACCTCAGCTCCCCTTTGTGCTGGCATCACAGGCATGGGCCACAGTGTCTTGCTCTATTCTTATTACTTTATCTTGAGGGAGGCATTACTGATTGTACCTTGATGGATCAGGCTCCAGATTTGAAAGCAAATTTTTAGCTACTCTCTGTTCTCAGGAACTGAGAGGTAACCCTTTCCCCAGTCAAGTCCCCAAGCCCAAACCTAGCCCATTCCCATCACTCAACCGTGCATGTAATTGTCTCAAAGACGCTGAGTACTTTGAAATATTCATGTGTTCATTTGCTGATTCACTTCTTCATTCATGCGAGTGTCCAATAAACATCTGCGAGTGTTGAGGAAGTGCTGGCTGCTGGTGAGAACGCTGGCGGCTGGGAGGGTTTTATGGAGGAAGTGCATTTGGGGGGAAAAAATTAAAAAGGCAAACAGAAGATAACACCTGTTTTATTTTCGTTAGCAGCATCTGTTGTCAAAAGGAAACCGAAATGAATGTAGTTAGGCTAGGCACTTGGATGGATGAGCAGTGAGCAGGAAGGTGAAGGAGGGAAGAGAGACTTGCCCTCAGCTGAACCCCTGCAACCCGTGACCCTTCCCTTCCTCCTCTTCACCTAATGGACCTCAGAGGTTGATCAACCCCTGAGCTTGGGGCAAAACCATGCACTTCTTGGACTTCATAACTGTTAATGGAATTTGAAGTTGACCACCCGACATAGGGGGAGGGTGACCTGCTGTAACAGCGAGACTTCTGGCTTCCGCTCAGACTGGTCTCTCATTTTAAAAAAAGTATGTGTATGGTGTGTGTCTCTGTGTGTCTGTGAGAGAGAGAGAGAGAGAGAGAGAGAGAGAGAGAGAGAGAGAGAGAGAGAAAGAGGAGAGAGTTCTGCTGTGGACTTTGGAGATTGAAGTCAAGTCATCAGGGTATGCAGTGAGTGCTTTTGCCCACTGAGGCCTCTCACTGGTCTGCAGACCTCTCATTTGAAGAGGAGATGCTCCCTTTTTCCAGCTTGATTTTTTTTTTTCAGAGTTTTTAGGTATCTGTGGTTCAGCTACCCACAGCCAAGCCATCCATTCAGTACAAAAAGAGAGCACAATTTTGAGAGACTGCATCTGTATAACTTTTATTACAGCATATTATTATAATTACTTCTTATTTTTCTGACTTGCTATGCCTCATTTATGAATTATAAGCCTTTATGTATAGGAAAGAACAGGAAATAAAGGGCTATATCATCTGCAGTTTTAGATGCCCACAGGGTTATTGTATTCTCCCCTGGTAAGAGGGCCTGTGTAACCACTGCTGGACCTACCACCCACAGTGACTTGGAACCCAGATCTGCAAGTGCTATGAAGGTTTGGGGTTATGGATTAATGTACTAATTAGTTATTAGCAATGAATATTAATAAAGTGTCTGCCTTTGTGATGAATGGCATAGAGTTCTAATGGTGACCAATAGCATTAGGATTGACTAATTATATGAATGATTAGTGATGGAAAAACCTTTAAAATACCTTTCAGTATGCTTGGATATTAAGGATAATTAAAAATTTCATAAATAGCATGAACTATAGAAAGCAGTGAGTAATGGCTGCTTGGTCAGCCGCTTCCCCCAGCATAGACTTGTGTAGGCTCCTGTAGGCCACACTATGTAGACCCAGGTTTGGCCTAAGATGTCAAGTGCTGGTTGTATGAGTAAGGGAACTCATGGGCTGCATTCCTGAGCCTCTGCTGAGCCTTTCTCCTGAGCCTCTAGGTGAGGCTCAGCATCTAAACCTGAGCAAAAAGCCTCAAGGTTTTTTGTTTGTTTAGTTGGTTGGTTGTTTTTGTTTGTTTGTTTGTTTGTGTTTTTGTTTTGTTTCTGTTTTTGTTTTTTGTCTGAACTTGGACCCAGAGAGAGGAATTCAGCTGCTTCCCCTGATCCCCCAGGCTGGACTTAGGCCTGGGACAGCCATTTTTATTTTTTGCACACTTGCTCTGTCCCTACTTCAGTGGCAGCTGAGGGTCATCTGAGGAAACCTGATGAGATGTGGTATGCATAGGCTGTTCTGTTCAGGTGCCTGGGTCTGATGCACAGTACCCTGGCCCACTGTGTGTTTCAGGAGACACAAACAAAAACACGACAAATGAAGTCAGTTGGGGTAAGGTCACAGGTCTAGCCCGTGAGTGACTAGACAAGACTGAAAAGAAATTAGACAACGGCCCAGTGTAATTAAAATGGTTCTGTTGAAATTGACCATGGTAACCTGGTGCGATGCTTTTCAGAATGCCACCTGGTACATCACAGAGGACATAAGGTTCCAAACAAAGCAGCACATGCCCTTTGGGTGATGGTTTTGCAATAGATTTTGAATTTTCTGTTTTTCACGTGTCTAGTACAGTGTGCATAACCAGCACCAACGGAGGCACAGAGTCTGCCTGTTGGTTCAGAGAGTCCTTCTGGAGGCTGGAAATGGAGTGTAGGAAGTGAGGGGACACTGTCACTGAGCCCACCATGCCTGTGGGTGGGGCCACAGTGTGCATTTGGCTCCTACCACTGGGCTCTTGTCCTCTGCCTCTGATGTTCAACTCACATCATCAGAGCCATACCCAGATGCTAGGTCAGATTCTCTTCCCCTGCCCCGTCTCATCACTCAAGGATCCACGAGGAACCAAGGGTCAAAATGCTGCATTCTTCATTTAGATGGACAAGCCTTAGTCTTGTCAAGCCTGTATGCTTATTTATTCCTATTTTTTTTTTTTTTTAAATGATGAAGTCTTACTTTACGCAGACAACAGAAAATAAGGCAGGGTGAGCATAAAAACTGCTTGGGACCAAGAGTGTTTTGGGCTCTTTTGGATTATGGAATTTTGCACCTATATAATGAGGCATCTTGGGGATGGTCCCATGTCTAAAGACAGAATTCATTTATGTCTCATATACATTTTACACTTGTAGCCTGAAGGTAAATTTTATGTAATAGTTTTAGTGCTCTTGCATTTTGAATGCAGCCTGTCGTGAGGTCAGGTGTGGACATTTATATGATGTAATGTGGGCACTGAGGAAGTTTTAGGTCTTGGGGCACTTCTAATGCCAGAGCCTTGAGTCAGGCAGGCTCAGTCTGTATCACAACTGCTTCAGTCCCAGCCTCGAGCCTTAAGCAAGTGAAGGTATCAGCGGAAGCACTCTTCTACCCTTTACAAGTTGGTCAAGAACAGCTCTGCCTAAGGATTTCGGTCAGTTCTTGAGAGCTTGCCCACCTACCATGTACAAGGCCCTGGGTTTAGTCCCTGGCACCAACAACCACCATTGCCAACAATACAATGACAAAAATATGAACAAATATGGCTGTGGCCACAGCACAGGTTAACGGAAGCTGCCTTGAGCAAGGCTTCCTCGATAATCACAGGCCCTCTCAGAGCCCCGGTTAGTGACATGACGTGGACCTCCGTGTCGCCCATTATTCTGTTGGTTTGGAGGAACATCAGCACTCAGCATGATGCTGGGTACCCAGCCAGGCAGTACCTAGCCAACAGTCGTCAAGGTTACTTCTGGATGCTGTTAGCCTCTTAACGTCTTGGACTTGGTACAATTATAGTGACAGAGGCTAGGAGAACAGTTTCCTCTCCTGTGTGTACTTCAGGGGAGACCCAGGCACTGGGTCTTTCACACCCTCCCTTTCTCTGAAACAATGACATGGAGACCTGGTATATTTATTAAAAGCTTCTTGCACTTTAGCTCATCAGAGTTCTCATCTATTTTAACCCAACTATGTCGTCCTGGCCTACTTCCCAGCCACCTGCCATCTTAGTCTTGTTCTGGCTGCTCCATCCATCCTTCCCATGATGCCTCTCTCCTCACAGCCTCTCATGGCGACTCCCTCATGGCGACCTCCCTCCTCTCCTTCTTCCACCCAGGACCCCCTCACTGGAATCAGAAGCCTCTGCCTATTCGCTGCTGTGCAGCTAAAGATGAACTCTTTCTTAACCAACCAGAGGGGATGGAAAACAGTTTTTGCACAAGGTGAGACAGGAGATGCTTGACAATGCCAACATCTGTCAGGACTGTCATCAGATCCCTGGGTACCACAGTCAGCATCTGAATACACAGTACACAAAAGCACTCCCCAACAGGGTAGGAAGGAAGTGTACCTTCCTCGGTGGGTGCCATGGGCTGACTGACAGGTTGCTTGGTGCCTTTCAGGTGCTCGTGCTGGCTGTGAAGCAGCTTTTCCCAGATTTTGAGTTCATGTGGCTGGTGGATGAAGCCAAGAAGAACCTGCCTCTCGAGTTGGACTTCCTAAATGAAGGGAGGAACGCTGAGAAAGTGGCCCACATGCTCAAGCACTTCGACTTCCTAAAGGTAGGAGGGCGGGGCAGTCGGGGATGAGTGCAGGGGTCGATTGGGTCCTGCCCTGGCTATCCCTTCTTAGCGGGTGTGAGTTGGGACATCTATTTGGCAAAGTTTCTTACTTAAGGTGAGTGATTTGTAATTGGAGACCCATGTTAAAGCGCTTGAAGGCAATTTCCAAAATGAACCCTAATGTGATTGTTGACCTGCCAGACAAGTGAATAGCTCTTCATTGGGTAATTGACACTGAGTACCCCATGGGCTTGTGTATTGTGGCCTGTGCCTCAGTAGAACATGCAGTGATAATGGTGACGGTGACAGCTAACACTTCTGTACTCAGATCCTGCCCCAAAGACGCATGTGACATTTGCTCCTGTAATACACAGTTCTGTTACAACAGTGTTGCTAGCCATCACTAGAGTATGCAGAACTATATATACAACAGAAACCTCGGGCTTCCCCAGAGAAACAGGCCTGGGGCACAACACTCCATAACCTCATCAGTGACACAGAAAAAGAAGTATAAGGCTTTAGGCCCTCAAATGTGTGTTCACTTGCACGTACCAATTTTCTTCCTCCTTATCCTGTATTTATTGTTGTCTTGATCTCTTGGTGTGTTGTGGGAGACTCCGGTTGGCGCTGCTCTAGAAATTTCCCACTTAATGGGAGCAAGCAGATACATTGTTTCCTGTCTTACAAAGTGCTTTGCACACAGTGGACCCTCATCTTTATTTCCCCCGTGAGGAAATGCTTAATCTACCCAGAGCAGGGAGCTCAGAAGGCCTCCAAAAAAGCGCTGACTACAGAGAGGACGCAGTGTGTAGCATTTCGGTGTGTCAGGCACTGTAGCTCTGACCCAGTGCTGACATATCCTGATGGTGACCCCTTCCAGACCACACCCGTACACAGCTGTCTAGTTTTATCCCAGGCTCTCTGACTCTGTGCTGCTCACCTCAGAGTTTCTGCCACCTTTAACCTGGCAGAGGTGCCCCTCAGTGCCAGAGTGCCGAGCCAGACAAACCCAACAATCTCCTCCACCGTTGCCATGGAAACAGCAGAATCATCCTCTGGCTGGTGCCAACTAGCAACTGCCAGACCAAGACATGTAATAAATAATAATAATAACAACACCACAGATTTTTTTAAACAAGGATGCCAAATTGGTAAATAATTAACATACTGATCTGACCCGTTGTTGCCAGAACTCACATACCATTCCTAAGACAATGGAGGAATGAAGGCTCCTGAGTAATTAATTTTGCCTAAGCACATCATAAGCAGGAAGCAAATTCTGCTGTGTGAACCCAGCTCAGCTTTTAAAACTGTAGATAGATTGCTCTTGCATGCTGGCACCCCATCACAACATCTGTGCGTAATTAAGCCTCAGCAAAGAGTTTGCCTCTCATGTGTGAGGCCTCTTCCAGTGCTTAAGGGGGATTTAATATCCTCGACCCTTCACAGTAAATCTTTGGGTCTCAGCCCATCTCTGAATAAAATGGAGAGGAGGCTGGAAGAAGGTGAGGGAAGGGCAGCCAGACTGAACAATACGGATCTGAGCATGCATGGAACAGGGCTGTGCCAGGAAGTCAGGCTTGTGATTAACCTGAGGGATAGTTGGGGACAGGCAAGAAGGGCGAAGCTGTCTAAGCATAAGTTTGGAACTAGTATAGATAAGATCTCAAATGGGGACGAGAGTGTCGAATCAGGCAGGGCCACTCCAGAGTTTTTGTGTGTGAGGTTAGGAGCCTGAGGTCATATGTGAGCTCTTGGAGAAGTGTCGTAGCTCATTAGACTTTCAAAGATGAGCAATGTGTATGATAACATCTGACCTTTCTATGTGTTGGACAGTCCTGAAACTGTTTCTTACCATAGTGGCCTCACAAAGGAGGGGCTGTTTTAAACCTTGTGTCATTAGGGAAGGAGAAGTCGCGAGCCATTAGCCCAAGGTTACACAGTAAACGAGCAGGGGACAGAAGCAAGGTTTGGGTGGAGACAGCATGGCTTAAAGCCTGCACATCAAACTGTGTAGCACTTGTTTGGAACATTTCTGAATCACAGAGACAACTAAGTTTGCATGAGTGTGTGAGCGTATGGCATTGACTCAGCTCTGAGGCGGATTAGGATCCTCATGAATCACTGCATAGCTGTCACAGGACAGCCAGTGTTTGACCAGCAGCTCAGCGACTGGTCCTGTGTGGGACCCTTGTCCTCTCTCTATGCCAGTGGTGAATGAGGTGAGGCAGGTTTTTCTGTAACCATCCACATCGTCTTACAGGGCTACACTTGGCCTCAGAGAAATTATGCATGTGTCCACAGTCAATACAGCAAGTAGGAGGCCGAGCTCTGTTCTACTTGGCCAGGCTCCGACTTCAGGAGGACTGTATCCTGGAGGGTAGGCGAGGCTCCACAGCACAGAGTAGAGGTGCACGGTCAGGTCCCACCACGAGGCCCAGGCTACCCAAGCAAGGACGTGGAACTTTTTATAGCCCACTTCTTGGGGTTGGGGTGGTCTTGATGTGGGAGCAGGTGGAGCCCTCAGGTGGGTCTCTGTGGGGGGCTGTCCAGAGGTGGCTCTGCTGGGGCCATTGAGTCCCTGGTGAGATGCCTCCCAGAGCTTGCTTGCTTTATTGCCAGGTGCCAATGTTAGTGTCTTGCTTTTCCCTTGCTGGATGGAAGAAGGAGATGGGCAGTGGTGACACAAAGCCATTTGGGGACTTGAGGACAAGTCATGCATTTTGCACTTTGTGATTTTGTGGCCATTTCCATGTGATAATCCAGTCCCCTTTCTAACCCCGAGTTGCTAAGGAAAAGGGCGTGCGATTATCAGACCGGAATGGTCACATCACAGAGAATGAAAGTATAAGCTTATCTCTGGCTTATCTCTGCCCCTGCCCAGGCAGCCCAGAGAGACTTCACCTTGGACTTGCACCCCACCATTAGTGATCTCCTGACTGTCCTCCAAATGACCCAATAGGTCCTTCTGGGGCTCTGGCCTAATGTTTACAGAGCCCCAAGGCCTACTGCCAAGCTCAGGTTTCCAAATCAATGGACGAACTTAACCAAAGGTACCCAAGTACTGAACCTTTCCTCTGGAGACCAGGAACAACTGCGATGACAGACATGGACTTGTTTTGAGTTGACAAGTGTGTCTCAATCTTACATTCAAAACAACAGAGAGGCATAGGTGTCTTGATCAGCCTAGATTTCCAAATGGTGAAAACTTAGCTTAGGTTCATCCGGTTCTCAGCACAAGGATGTCACATGTGGGTAGTGCCACACCCTGAAGGGCCCCTTTCAGGAAAGGAAACTGAGGCACAAGGTAGGGGAGTGAATGACAGTATAGCTTTCTCTGAAGAACTAGGAGAAGTATGTAGAAGAAGTATAGACTTGAGGGCTGTCTAAATGGGTCTTGGGGATGGGGGAGGGGAGGACTCAGTCTCTGAAACACTTGAACTAGGTGCCCTTGGTTTTTCTCCTTAAGAGAAAATAGTCATCAAAAGTTTGGAGAAATAGCATGCCGAAAGCATCATGGCTTGGGTGGTGTCACCTGCTTATGTGACATCACGCAGCCTATGGTGCCCTCTGACCCCTTGCTGCTCCTGAGGGAATCTGTTCTATTTTGCTTTTAGGAGTTTTCAGAATCACAGCGAAGTAGGAATATACTAGTTAGTGTATGAATTGTTTGCAAATAACTGAAGCCCAATCCAACAGGGTTTTTTGTTTCTTTCTTTGTTTGTTTTGAGACAGTGTTTCTTAATGTAGCCCTGGCTGTCCTGGAACTTGCTCTGTAGACCAGGCTGGCTCTGAACTCAGAAAGTCCTGCCTCTACTTCCCTAATGCTGGGATTAAAGGAGTATATCATCCACTGCTAAGCTAGTTTTTTTTTTTTTTTTTTTTTTTTTTTTTTTTTTTTTTTTTTATGCTTATTCTTAGGGCTAGAGGGATGGCTCAGAAGTTAAGAACATGCACTGTTCTTCCAGAGGACCCAAGTCTGGTTCCCATAACCATATCGGTAGCTTACAACTGCCTGTAACTCCAGCTCCAGGGGATACAAAGCCTCCCGCCTCCTTGGGCACCTGTGCTCACGGATTCCACGCCCCTACACATTAAAGATTCATGCCGGCGGTGGTGGCGCACACCTTATCCCACTTGGAGGCAAGCAGCATTCGAGTTCGGGCACCTGTCACAGAGTGATCCAGACAGCAGGTTTCACAGAAAACCGTCTCGAAAAACCAAAAAAAAAAAGATTCACAATTTATTATTTTTGTAGAGAAGTCATGCAACAGTTGCCTACTGGTGGTACTTGGTACTGTGACAGCATCTAGGCTGACTTCCTTTTCCTTCCTTTACCCTCTGGGTTACAAGATGGCTGTTACTGTCCCAAGAGTCACATTCATTTTCAGGGTGGGAAAGAAAGAGGGGAATAGTACCACAAGCATCCTTTTATGTAGAGAAACGAAACCTTTCCTGAATCCTCTAACAAACTGCCGCTCACATTTGATGGGCCAGAACTGCATCACGTAACCACCTGCTGTGGGGCAGGCAGGAACAGGTTTCAGTTTCTCACATGTGGGGAAGAGAAAGATGGATAATAGACATTGGGTTAAGATCCAGCATTGTCTGCCACAGGAGGCTTGTAAGAATCTAGCAGAAAACAGAATTTATCCTCTGGTTCAAACTCAGTTCATTGCTTCAATAGATCCATTTCCCAGGTGCAGAAACTGTAGCAGGGTTAGGACCAAGCAAGGGTCTGATGGAGGGAGAGGCAGAGGAAACCATTTCTTAGCACTGGTGTTAGCTATGTGTGCAACACTGACATAGTACCAATGGAAACAACCTAAGGAAGGAAAACTTTGTTCCAGCTTCAGAGGTGTCACTCATCATGGTGGTGAAGTTATTGTGAGCTTGTGGCTAAGAAGGGAATACTGGAGGCTCTTTCCGTCACATGGGTCCAGGAAACAGAACTTCAGATACAGGGCTGGGCTCCTGTATCAGAGACCCGCCTCCAGTGCAGCCTTCTTCCACCAGCCAGGACCTACCTCCTAAAAGTTCCTATATCTCTCAAATATTGTCACCAGCTGAGGACCAGGCTCTAAAGTGTGATGAGCCCGCAGTGAAGATTTCTAGTTAAAGTTTTAATAATGGCAGCTTCCAAGTAGGAACGTTTCTCTCCCAAGTACCCATTTCTGTTAGTGTGTGGTTTACAGTAAGATGGAGGAGGGTAGGGGTGAGAGGTGAGGGATGTGGAAGGTCAGGGGTTTAGAGAATGGCAGTGGGGGAATGATGAAGTTGCTCCCACATTCATGAAGGACTTGTGAAGGAGTTCTGCTGTAAGGGCACCCGGCTGAGGCGTCTGCCTAGTTCTTACCCCAGCTCTCTCTGCCAGTGGCTCCACCCAGACAGCAGTATGTGCCACTGTCTGGCTCCCAGTACTTTACTAGGGAATGGTTCTGCCCACAGCCTCTTCCTCTGATGTAACTCACCTTTTCCTTCTGCAGGTCCCCCAGATCCACTGGGAGCTGTCTACCAAGAGGGTGCTCCTGATGGAATTTGTGGAGGGAGGTCAGGTCAATGACAGGGCTTACATGGAGAAGAACCAAATTGATGTGAATGAGGTGAGGTGGGGCTGGTACTGGGACAGAGGGACAGAGTGTGGTTGGGACTGCTTGCCTAGCCTGGGCTCTGAGGCCCTAGAGCCTGGCCCACTGTCTTTACAAGAATTACACATCTATCAGGAAGAGTTCTTCCACATTTTCCATCTATTCCTGGGCCTGGAATGGGGACAGAGACAAGCCGGCCTCCCTGAGCATGAGGTTGCTGCTGGTTCTTTTCTCACAGCAGCTAAGTCCATACAGATGGGTGAGCAGCATAGCGTCTCATCAACTCCCACCCTGACCTAGAGGACTGCAGCTGTCACCTGATCAGTTTCACAGAGCAAGGGAGAAGACAGAGTTGTGTCTTCACCTTCTGTTCCCCTGCTAAGCCAGGGAAACTGGCTTGTGGACCAGGTTCTGTCCTCAGCCTTCTGCTTCTTAGTCACCACAAGGTCCCTAGGAAAGAGGGGGTTGTCCTTTTTCCACCCACATCCATGGTTAATACAGTTGCTTCATGTACAGGGTCTGGGTGTTCAGAACCACCATGTTGGAGTCAGACATTATCAGAGGGGATTATAACCACGATTAGAACCCAGGCCCTTTCTCCTCTACCTTCTTCTCTATCTCCCTCCCATAGACCCATGTGGGTCCACAGTAGAACTTGCAGCCACTTGATGGCAGCTGATCAGTAACTGTCAGGAAATTGGCAGCAGAAAGGCTGAATAAGCCCCTTTGTTAGCAGCACACTGAGAATATCCCATTGTTCCCTTTGCTTTCAGCTCCTAGGGTAGGGAGGAGGACAGTGTCTGGGTAGCTCACAGAGTCTGGCTACAGTGGGGACTGACTGGCCTCACTGGGAGGTCAGCTCTAGAGTCTCCCTAAAAGGAAACAGAGCCTCTGCCTGCTAATTGGGAGACCTAGCATCTTTGCCCTGTGTCATCACTGGCCTCTCCTTCTACTGGAGATGGACTTCCAGTCCAGGGGCCGCCCCCATCCATTCATTTCTTTGGATCTAACAAGCTAAGGCTGAAATGGCATCTCATCAGAGGGGCCTCTGATTTTTCCAGGATGAGTATAAGCACAGAAGTATGTGTTCTGATACTGTGACTTGCTTGTGACTCAGCCAGCTGGATGTGGGTAATTGGGGCCGCAGTGTTGGAGTCCTGGAGGCTTTCAGGCGGCGGGTCCCACATGCAGGAGAAAGTCTAAGGTTCCAAAAGGCTGGAAGCTTTGGCGACACGGCAGGCCCAGCAGGCCCTAATGACACGAGGAAGTCCTTGGTTCCAAAAGGGTTTATTGTCATGGCGGATGGTGGATGGATCTGGACGTACCCCCCCAAACTCAGGGCAAACCAGAGTTAATAGGGAGGGAGAAGTAGGAAGGGTCTGGGGAGGGAGGAATGCTTAATTGGCTCCACCCTCTGACCTTCATTAGTATGTAAATCCCTAGGGCCTGAGGCCTGTAGTTACACCCTCTACCTGTGAACTTTGGGAGGGGCTGTAATGGCCTACGTGACTGAACAATGTAGGTCCATGGAGACTGGACTGCTTTTCAGGACCCTGAGTTCTGGGGTTGTGGCCGAACTCCTGCTGTTTCTCCCTTAGTCTCGGGGTTCTAGGCCCATGCCCAGCCAAGAACCAGGATACCCTTATGCAGTCCCACAGCTGGAGACCACTGTACTCTGGGCAGGGTGGACTCTCTGAGTCTGGGCCTCTTTGTCCCTGCCACTGGGAAAAGATGGAGAGACCTTAGTAAATATCTGCTTTTTCAAGAATAAATTAAGGCAGTCCTACCTCTCTGGTCCTCAGTTCTCTTAGTGGAGGTGATGATGGACCAGCTGACCTCCAATTAAGGATCCTTTGTATTTGAATATTTTATAGACCAGTGACTCTATGGCTTAGTGAGCACTGACTGGCCCCAGAGCCATCTGTTTCAGAACCGTTGGGGCAGTGTATATAGCTATGCAGATTCCTGGGAACCAGCCCTGGGCACACATGAGAATCTGTGTTGGGAAGGTTGCAGAGTGTTCAAGTGAGTCTGCAGGGGATCTCACCCCAGTAGAAAGCCCTTGAGCTATCTGTGCTCACCTGAACTTGTACACACAGCACCTACCCTCCAGTACTCACCTAGGAGCCAGCAGCCTGCCGGGGTTCCTCTATTTATATCCCTGACCATGGTAGCGTATACATCCAGGGTCATATTTGCTAGTAACTTTAGGAGATGGTGACAGCAGTTGCCATTGAATTCATTAAAAGCAAAGGTTATGTGGGAGCCTTCTGCAGGCATATGGGGCTTCTTCTAGCCACAGAGGACTATTGAGTGTAAGACCTTTATTGAAGGTTAATTGAATTTCAGTGAGTGTGTGTTGAAGACCCTGCCAGGGCTAAGGCCCAGCTTAATTGGCATGAAATTAGCCAAGAGAAAGGTGACTGAATTGGTAGTACAGGGTAGCAGGGACGGATGCAGGGGACCTGGTGGGCAGATATCACCTGTCTATGAAGGCTAACTTGACCCAGAGGCCCTGGGGACAGATTCTACCAGCAAGGTATTTCCTTAGGGAGAGAGCCAGTTGGAAGAGAGGGCCATAATTACATGGTCTTGGATTTGGCCCTGCTCATCAGGATCCCAGATAGAGGAGGAGAACTGTGGAGTCTGTCCCTTCATTGTCCAGGGAGCAAACTTCTGTTAGAGTAGGGATGGATTTAGGACTGAGCTCAAACCCTTAAAACCTTCTAACTCATCTTTCCTTTGAGGACCCTCAGAGCTTGTTTGCCCAGATTCCAGGTCCTGAGCCTCCTTGGAGGATCATAGTCACAGAGCACCTGTAGCTGGCTCAGGGCTCCTCAGTCTTTCTCTGTTACCACCTGTCCCCATCTGTCCCAGGCCATGGTCCTCCTGTCTCACATTGGCAGCTGTGGTTATGCCTTCTGCTCTTCTTGTCCTGAATGTTTTGCCTTCTTTCTCTCTGAAGTCATTTTGGAGGCATTTGCAAGGGAGTGGAGCATATGGCTTTGTTGTCCATGTCGCCAGAAGCCCTTACTGTGTTTACTTCTGGCAGTAGCTCCAAAGTCCATTCCTGTCATTGTAGGAACAGTGAAGGATTACAGAATCACCTTTCAGTGTATGTTTTGAGTACCTGCTATGTGCAGGCACTGCCCACTTATGCTAGAATAGAAATGTGGACAGAACCAAGCATAGGGCTTCCAAGAGGCCTAGTGCTAGACAGGCTGGGTACCTGAGGATGCCTGGCTCTGCCATTCATTGCTCTGGTACCCTTGAGTCAGGTTCTTGAGATATGAGGCCATGGGACATATACCATCATGTGAGCTTTGTAAGTAATACGGCCATGTCAGAACATTTCATAATTCGTAATTCATTAGGATATTACTCATGGAGGCATCTCTTCCTCTGTAGAATCCTTGAGAACCTTTCTTCCCTTCCTGTCCTCTGTCTCTGATGTGTGAGTGCATAGACTTGGATGTGCTTGATTGGCGTGCAATGCCATCACTTCAGAAAAGCTGAAGTCTCTCCCTCTCCCCTGATTACCTTTGCTTCTGTCACTGCTGCATGTGGACAAAATAGGACTTCTCACTTGTGCTCAGCATCATTCCAACCCCCTGGCCCTTCCAGCTGGCTGGAATCTGCAGACACTGAAGATCCAATTTCTGAAATCACTAGAAGGAAAACAATTTCTTCTCCCTAACCCCCATCACTTTAGGATGCTCATGAGTGTTAGCGGAGTTTTCAGTTCCTGGGGATTTGTTTGTTTTCTCACAGCAGAAGTATTGATTGGTTGGGCCAAAGGAGTTTTCTGGAGCCCAGTGCAGGTCGTCATTTGTCAGCTGTTCTGCTGTGGGGTTGCTATTCTTTAGGACCGCTGGTTTCCCTGTCTGCATTTGACCACAGGTGACCTAGAGATCTTTTGACAGCTAAAGCACAGCACACTTGGCACAGTGCTGAGCCTGATGTATACACAGGCTCAATACACAATGCCACCAAAACTCCATCTCTCGGATGTCCTTGGTGCCACCAGGACAGTGTTCGTCAAAGGACAGGGGAAATAGGGAGCGACAAATCCTTCGCCTGACTTTTTACAGTGACCCAAGCAAGGTGTAAGGGTATGGAATCTGTGTAGGGTGAGTTGTCACCCTAGTACCAGGTGCCAACAGGAATTCCTTCCTCTCATGTGTGTTCTAATGGTTGATGATCCCTGGGACTCCCTTTTGCCTCCTCTGGACTTGGGATACCTTGCATAGCATTTCTGGTAGAGAGCCACAGACTTCTTGCCTCACAATGCTTATGTCTGGCTCTCATGTGAAACCTGGGAAGGCCTGATTAAAGAAGCTGCATTGATTTTCTTGTGACAAGATACTTAACTGTAGTTAGAGAAGTAACTTGAGGATGGGTTTATTTTGGCTCATGGCTTCAAAGGTTACATCCACCACAGCAGGGAAGACATGTCGATTGGAATGGTTCTGTCTATGGGTGGGGCCATGACATGGAGGCTATATGGTCAGAAAGATCAGAAAGCAGTGGTCTGAGCCAGAACCAGCTGTGGGTATCACCTTATCACCCGAAATGATCTCCTTTCACTAACCAGGCCCCACTTAAGAAAAACTCCATCTCCTTCCAAATGATGGCACAAGCTAGGGACCAAGTACTGAAAGCATCACCTTGTGGTCTAAACAGGAGGCTTTCCAAGTGCCACCATCAGAGCTACCTCTCAGTCTTCTGTGACCCACTTGCACCTCTCTTCCTGTCCCTACTGCCACTGTGTGAGGCTGAGGAGTTCACAGCTGGGTAGTCAGAGACATCATCTCCCAGCTTGCTCATCCAAGATCACTGTGTGTCATGGATGCATTGCCTGCAGCACTGGGCAGCTGGAGAGGCCTGCAGTGTCCAGATCCCAGTGTTTGTTCCTGGGGACAGGGAGAACATAATGGTGCTATGTCCCAGGCGGCAGGCTGGTCTGTGTGGAAAATCTGGCAGGCTCTGGGACAGATGCCACAACAGCAGCCTTGCTTTCCTCTCACAGACATGGGCCTTGCTTCGGAGATACACCCACCCAGGAACATACATAGATTTTTCCTTGGGGGTAGGAATGGATTAATTCACACAATTATAGACCAATTAAACTACTTTCAGCCAATTCAGGCCTTGAGAAAAGTCCCAAAATAACTCCTTGATTTAAATATTATTTACTCAATTAATTCTTTACTCAGCCTTTTTATGGAGTCCTGGTTTTTCCCTCTCCCCCACTGTTAGGGAAGAAAGGCATTTGTAATTAATGAAATCCCATATGAGTGACACGTTCTTTTCACAAAGAACAATTCAGACTTCCCCATGGCTTCTTAGTAAAGAGCGCTGTCCTGTGCCTTTGCTTAGAGGTGTGGACTGGGGAGTCACCCAGCCAGAATTTCTTACCAACATCCTTTTCTTCAGACAGACACCTTACTGGATGCCAAGGTCCCTCAGAAGTCATAAGTCTAGGGAACTCCTAGAGTGGAGAAGCAGGTGGCCTGGCATTGAGCACCTATTCTCTGGAGTCAGATCACTTGATGGATCAATGTCACTGACTGCTGAGCAAGTGATCAATGGCTTCTTCCTGGCTTTGTATCACCCCCTTCAGCTGTTTCTTGCAGAGAATCGCTAAGATTCTGGAGCAGGGCTTGGCCCATCATGTGCTACTGAACAAAACGTGTTACTGCCCGTCGGCACATTCAGTCTGGTTTTGCAAGATGCAAAGAGAATTCACCCAAAACTAAGAAAATAGGGCCACATCAGTGGCATGCTCTTTGAAGTCGCTCTTAAGTGTAGTTCAACCAGAACTGCCAGTTCCACCTCCCCTCCCGTCTCCCAAGGACTTTTTGATATCTAGGGAAATAGACTTTTCTTTGTGGTTGTTATCAAGAATTATGAATTCAGACTGAAGGCGTGCATCAACCTGTAGCTCTTACCAGTTGAGATACAAATAGTTGCTGCCCAGGAGAGAAGATAACCCTAAAGCAGTGGTTCCCAGCCTTCCAATGCTGCAGTTGTTTAATACAGTTTAATACCTGTTGTGGTGACCCCCAACCATAAAATTATCTTCATTGCTACTTCATAGCTGTAATTTTGCTACTCTTATGAATTGTAATGTAAATATTTGTGTTTTCTAATGGTCTTAGGTGTCCCCTATAAAAGGGTCATTCCATTCAACTCCTGCAGGGGTTGTGACATTCAGTTGAGAACTGCTGGCCTAAAGATTGTTTTTTTTTTTTTCTTCTTAAGACCTTGTAGGACAATAGCAGTTCACATTTCATCCAGCAATACTCCTTTCTTTCTGTTTAAATGCTCTGGGTAAGTCTCGGCTCCCTCACAGTTGTTTTAGAAGCAGCCCTATGACCTTGCCTGCTTCCCGACTGTTGAGCTAAAAGCCTTGGGCACTTCAGTCTCTGTATGTTTGTGAGCTGTGTTCATAAGCTGACAGTCACACTTAGTAGTAGCAGGTATGCATTTTCCTCTGTGTCTAGAGCAATGAAAAGCCAAAACAGTGACATTTGTGTGTCTAACATTGAGTAATGGCTTTCTCCTGGGTAATGGTATTTGACTTTGAATCGTGAGGTTTCCCTGTGAGGAGGTCGGACAGATGGCTTTAGTCCCACTTGAGTGCTAATGGAGATGGGGGACTAGAGTAGCTTATCTCTCAGGTCACCCATGCCCAAAGTGGGAGCACCAAGATTGCTTTAGTGTTGAGCTGTTGGCATCAGCCAGCTCCTGCTCCTTGCTCTGCCTTCTACACCTGTCGGGCCTGGTGACATCTGACTGAACTAAACATCCAGAGAAGCTCCCAGGTAGGAAGGCCTCCAAGTATCAGCTGACTGGCCAGTGTTGAAATGTTATGTTCTCTCCCTCTCTCCCTCCCTCCTTCTCTCCCTCTCTCCCTCCCTCCTTCTCTCCCTCTTCTCCCTCCCTCTTTCTCTCCCTCTCTCCCTCCCTCCTTCTTTCCCTCTCTCCCTCCCTTCCTCCCTCCCTCCCGCCCTCCCTCCCTTCCTCCCTCCCTCCCTCCTCCCCCCCCCCCCCTCTCTCTCTGGTGGCTCCACTCAAATATGTGGTAGTAGTTGGCAGTACCCCCACCTGCCCAATGAAAGACCATCCCTAAGGGATATGAGTCCCCCACCCCTATTCACCATGCCCCTGGGGGCCATCTTTCATTGTAGAAATAAGGGGCCCAGAGCGATTAACAATATTTCAGAAAGCTTAAGGGAGATCATACATCTCCCTGTGACAGGTTTGCCCAGACTAAATGAAATGTCACTTCTCCACATTTTGACTGGAATTCCGTCAGCTCAGTCTGGCTGCGCTGCTTATCTTGGACTGATCAGGAGCCCTGATTGGACTTTATATGCGTCCTTGACAAATAAAAATGAATGATTACTTAATAAATGGAATCGGTTTGTCAGATACGGCCTTCTGAAGCGTAGCTCCGAGGAGCTCCAAGAAGCCTAACAAAAAGGATTCTTGGTGGCATAGAGGTGGGGAACTGTCTGGCTTTTCAGGACCTGCTTTGGCTGAGGCCCATTTCTCAGGAAACAGAAACCAGTGGCCCTGAAACCCCTGCCATCTCAGAATGAGCCTGAAGTTTGACCTAGGGCAAAGTCCTATTCCTAATGAGAGTGACAGTCCCAAGGTATGAGGCAAATCTCAGGAGTCAGACAGAGCGCTGGTGGTGTAAGGCAGTGCCTTCGGCATCTTCATCACTACAGAACCAGTGATGACTACCACTGGGCATCTACAGCAGGTCACTGGATCCCAGGCCCAGTGGCATGCTCATTCACTCTGCAGCCACCTGTGAGAGTTCTTAGTTACTGAATCCCGAAGTATAAGTAGCTGCTTTGAGGTCTCAAGGGACAGGTGCCCCCGTATAGAAGAGCAGTTGTTAGGCAGCTGGGGTTCATACCTGCTTTGAAGAAACAGGGCTATACCATGAACAGCTTTAACCTCCGTGTTCTCAGTCTCTTGTCTGCAGAACTGGGGATGGGGTCATAATTGTACTTACATTCTGAGCATAGTAAGGATGGCAGCAGTGTTCAAATGCAGGATTATTCTTTAATCAAGTATTTTATAGCCCAGGCTAGCCCAGGATGTTCAATCCTCCCATCTCAGACTCCTAAGCACCGAAATTATATCTATGCCACCACACTTGACCATTCTTGATCTGTTAACTTGGTGCTGATTGTGAATGCTTGGGGCTTAGGAGAGACTGGTAGGATTAGGATAAACACTGGAGGTGGGAAGCACAGCTTCTTCTAAGACCAGGGAGAACTCACTCACATTGAGTTCAGAGCCTTCCTTTACCTGTGTGGTGCTGTGACAAGCGAATGCATGCGTAATAGAGCCAGTCTATAGCACATCAATTACACCTCAATAAAGCCATTTAATAAAACAGAGCCAGTCCCTGCTGTCCTAGGAGTTTATGATAGTGAACCAGATGGTCATTTGTCAAATAATCACGCTAGTAATTGCTAGTGCTGTAAAAGAAAAAAAAAAACCAGTATCCTCTAGGAGTGTGTGTGTGTGTGTGTGTGTGTGTGTGTGTGTGGCAAGAGCACTCTTTCTGCCCTGGATAGGACGGAAGCGGGTGTGGACCTGAGATGGGGAGATGGTGGGAGGGATTGTGGCAGCAGGAATGGTTTGCACCAAAAAGCTTGAGGTAGGAAGGCACAGGGATCATTGGAACACACACACACACACACACACACACAACACACACACACACACACACACACACACACAAAACCACACCCCACACACACACACAGAGAGAGAGAGAGAGGGAGAGAGGGTAAGAACAGGGAGAGAGGCGAGACCTCATGTCATAAGACTTATGGGTTGAGGAAGACTCTTCATCTTGAAGCCCCTTCACCATGAACCCTGGCTCCTTCCTCTTCACTGTTGTTCATTTGTTAATGACCACAAGGTTCAACTGAGGCTAGAAGAAACACAAGGACAGTTGGTGTCTGGGGCATCTACCTTCTGGCTGAGCGTATCTTTATCCCCTGCATGTCCATCGACAGATCATCTGGGGCCCAGGTCTCGTTCTATTCAGCAGCTGCTCCCAAGCAAGGAAGAGGCTTTTAGCTTTAATAAAAAAAAAAAAGGGAGTAGAGATAAGAAGGCTGCCTTGGCAGGGCTCGCAGGACTGACAGGATGATTTAAATGGCCTCTCCAGTGTCTTTCTTCTGCACAGACATCATAAATCAGATTAGCACTGGGCTCTGGGGGATGGGGAGGGGGGAGCAGGTCCTGGACTCTGGGTCTGTCTAGGACTGGCCTGGCAGCAGGGCAGCTCCAGAGGAGAGACATTGGGTGTGTCACCTGTTCCTAACCTGGCCCTGTTCTTCGAAGGAGTGGGTGGGATTGTTCCCACCACCCACTCTCTCACCTTTGGGAAAGAGTGAAGAGGGGCTGATAAAAGAGCAGAGAGGAGACAGATGTGGGCAAGGCAGTATGGGAGGCTAAGACTGACTGACAGCCATCAGGAAATGGAGACGCAGCCAATCTTCGCCCTTGTGTGCAGAAGATCACCCTGAGAACTCAGAAAACACTGATGGCTAGGGCTGTCCCAACGTGTCTGAGCTCCAAGTGGTTCTAATGTGTGCTTGGATTGGAGCTGAGCTTCTCTCTTAGATGTGAGGACTCCATCCTCTCCTATGCTCAGGGCCGATGGCTCCTGTCATCTCTTGAGCGTAACTAGATTACAGGTATGAGAAAAGCTTCTGGAGCACGTATGGGCAGGTCAGAACTCCCACCGGGTCGCTTCTCTTTCAGATCTCCTGCCACCTGGGCAAGATGTACAGTGAGATGATCTTTGTCAATGGCTTTGTGCACTGTGACCCCCACCCAGGTAACGTGCTGGTGCGGAAGCGTCCTGACACGGGCAAGGCTGAGATTGTCCTCTTGGACCATGGGCTTTACCAGGTAGGAGAAACTTCTCCTCCTTCCTGGGGTTGGAGCCCACTGATGTCCTCCAGAAAGCCTGGTGCTTGGAGGCAGGTGGCTGAGGTAGCAGGGGAAGGTCACCTTGCTCACACTGGCTTGGTGTTTTAGTCAGGGTTTGACTGCTGTGAGCAGACACCATGACCAAGGCAAGTCTTATAAGGACGACATTTAATTGGGGCTACCTTACAGGTTCAGAGGTTCAGTCCATTATTATCAAGGCGGGAACATGGCAGCATCTAGGCAGGCATGATGCAGGAGGAGCTGAGAGTTCTACATCTTCATCTGAAGGCTGCTAGCAGAATACTCACTTCTGGGCAGCTAGAATGGGGGTCTTAAAGCCCACACCCACAGTGACATATCTACTCCAACAGGGCCACACCTACTAAAAGGACCACTATCTGGGCTGAGCATATACAAACCATCACACTTGGGCATGGTAGATGAAGTCCAGAGGGTTCGTCTCTCTTGGACTCAAAGGCAGTGATAGCAGAGGGGAGGCTCAGAGACCTGTGGGAGAGCATTGCAGGAGGTTGGGTTTTTGCTCTACCCCATCAGTCACCGTTGAGGTAGAGGACCGCATCTGTGTTTGTTGGAGGCTAGTGAAGTATCCTATACCTAAAAAGGAGATGACAATATAGATTTTGGAGGGGAGTTAGCAGTCTCTGCCAGTTAGGACCAAGGCTTGCCAGTTCAGGCTGACTAACCCTAATTCAAAAACTCCATACTCCCAGTGCTCGAAGCTTCTGAGCATTATGGCACCACATAAAATCTGTGCCACATAACTTTGTTTCACGCACAAAATCGCTAAATACATTGTATAAAACTACCTTTGGGCCACGTGTGTAAAGCATGTATGAAACAAATGGATTTCATGCTTAGATGTGTGATCCAGCCCCAAGATATTATGTATATGCAAATCTGAGAAAAAGAGACTGAAATCTAGAGCATTTCTGGTCCCAGAAAGTCAGATTTATGATATTCAAGCTCTCTTAACTTTGAACTTGGGCCCTTGGCATGGCTGACTGTTGGGAAGCTATTAGCTCCTTGTCCCCTTTGTAGTGGTCAGCACTAGTCTGGGGCTCAGGCCGTGGGCCAAGAGAGACCCCATTGCTATCTGTGTTGCCCATGGCTACAGGTGCTCACAGAGGAGTTCCGCCTGGACTACTGCCATCTGTGGCAGTCTCTGATCTGGACCGACATGGACAGGGTGAAACAGTACAGCCAGCGCCTGGGAGCTGCAGACCTCTACCCACTGTTTGCCTGTATGCTGACAGCCCGGTCCTGGGACTCAGTCAAACGGGGCATTGGGCAAGCTCCAGTCTCTGCCACTGAGGTAGGTGACCCTCTCCCAGATGCCTGCGGACATCTTCCAACCCAGTGTCTAAGGTTCATGATTGGTGGGCCATGTGTGTCTGTATTGGAGTCATCTAGGGCAGAGGAGTAGAGAGGAGAGCAGAAACTATGGCACTGGGTTGAGGAAGGCAGGGGAAGGATAGCCCATCTATCCTGGGACCTTACCATCCTGGAGTAGAGATAAGGCTTGTGGGCTTAAAAGTCCCAGACCCCAGTAGTGGTGAGATGCCAGGCTTTCTCCAGCACCTCCCAGGGGCTGCCACTTCCTCTGCCCACAGGGCACTGTTCACTTTGCCTGGGTCCTCTCTGGCTTCATGACAGGGAAAGCCTTCACGTCCTCTCCATAAGCAAACCGTCCTGTCCAAGTGAAGGAGACTCTTTACTTTTCCCACCTCATTCATGGACTTTTACTGTCTAGACCGGATACTGTCTAGACTTTAGGGAACTTCTGCTCCCCATATTCCTGTCTACGTCTGTTTGTCTGCCAAGGACCATGGGAGTTTATTTGCTTGTTTCTCAGTGCTGGGCAGACTCAGGCCCTACTGAGGCCTCTGCCCACTGGAGTTAGAGATGAGGTCCTACTCATGATGTTGGAAAGTCTGGGTGCTGCTTCCAGGACCCTGTCTTTCTGGTTCTGTGACTTTGAGTGTTTGTATCACCCAAGGACCTCAGGGTCATTCCCTGCAAGCTGCTTTGCCACAGGTACTTCTAGCAAAGGCTGGATCAGAGTCTTAATGTCTTAAAGAACCTATCTCTCACCAGTTATTGACTCTGTTTTCCTTCAATAGACATAGTTCTCAAGAAGGCCTAGCACTTGAGCACTTGTTCCGGGCTCTACAGCCTTAAAGTGCATCCTAGAAGAGGGGCAGTCTAGGGATCCTAGGAGCTGTGCTTTCTGTCTTGCTGTCAATGCATGCAAAGTGCCTGCTCACCGTTCCGGAGTTCATTCATTCAATAAATATTTGCTTTAGCTGGCCCCTGAGCGTGTTTCAAGGATCCTGTGACCAACAGACAAGACAGGCCTTTTGTGTAATATACACTTTGGTTGAGAGAGACAGACAGTAAACAACTGAGCCAACAGGCAAGTGGGATAATTGCAGGTTACAGGTATCTCTGGGGCAGGGAGGGTCTGAGGGGAAGTCAAATAAGATGATGAGAGGAAGGGGTTGAGAGGCTGCCTGGCTCAGAGATCTGGGGTACTGGTTGACATTTGAGCTGAGGTGTGAAGGACCTGGAAGACACTACCATCAGGAGCACCTGATGCATGCACTGTTGGCACAGCAATCCCACTAATGCTCAGGGCAAAAGAATTTGATGTGGCCCAGAGGGTGATGGGATGCATTGAACCCCACACAGGGCTTTATGTGCTGTGGAGAGAGGTGTAGACTCAACTCCCAGGAGGAAGTGAAGCCCCCGGCAAGCTAATGAGCAAGAGATGCCAAGACCTATTGGTTTAAGGGGTTTCTGTTGACTGAGGTGCAGTGAGCCAGTCACCGAGGAAGGGAATAAGTGCTCAGAGCCACCGCTGGCTGAGAATGAACAAGATACCAGTAGCCTGGGGCTATCAAATAGCCTGAAGTACATGACCCAAAGGGCAGATAAACAGAATTGGTATGGCTTTAATATAGGAGAGGGGGGCTGGCTACTGGACACACACCCACCATCAGGACCCAGGCAGTAGTAGACCACAGGGGATAGTAGATCTGATGTGGTACAAGGCTTGGGTGGGACCTGGGTGTTCTGTCCATGGACTGGACTGGGCTGGGCTTAGTTAGCTGGTAGTGCTTCTTCCAGGTCTGACTTGAAGTTGGTGTCCAGTAAAGAAGCCTTAGCCCTTTGACCTTTCTCAGTGTATACTAGTGCTGTTTCCAGGGCTTGCCTGAGAGCCACGCTGGGACCTCCCATCTGAGTGGTCAGGCCACAGGGCCCCAATGCTTTTCTTTTCTTTGAGGGGCTGGGTTCTCTACAGGGTGCCGAGGCAGCTGTGCTAGAATCTCCTACCTGGAGCTTACTTGTTTCCTCTTGGGCACAGGCTACCCATACTCTTAGCACCCTGATCTTCATGTGCTATATCAACCATTCTCATGTCCCCTTGCTGCTGTTAGGACTCAGAGATTCGCAATAATGCGGCCTGCTACCTGCCTGAGATCAGCCAGCTCCTTAACCATGTGCCTCGCCAGATGCTGCTCATCCTGAAGACCAATGATCTCCTCCGCAGCATTGAGACCACCCTGGGCACGCGCTCCAGTGCCAGCTCCTTCCTCAACATGTCTCGGTGTTGTATCAGGGCACTGGCTGAGTGAGTATGCAGTTCCAGGGACTATCCCATGGGCTCTGCTTTCCCTACTGTTCAATCTTTATGACCCCATCTTGACTTCTCCAGCTCTAGATCTCTCTTGAGGGATTCTTAGGGGCAAAATGAGCTGCAGTAACAGCAGATGCCTTGCGACAGTGTCTTAGCCTAGAATGCCTGTGCTTTGCCAGATGATAGCATCTGGGACTCATTTGCCCAGTCCAGCTTTCCAGATGATTCTTTCCCCTAAGAAAGTTTGAAGTTGATATCTGAGTATCTCAACCTATCCAGTTGTCCCCTAGACTTGTGGTCAGGAAGCCCCAATATGACCCTCTTTCTAACTGGCCCCGTGTCTTGGCTCCTAGGACCAGCCCAGGCAGTGAGCCCATTGCTTCTTATCCTGGAGATGTGGCTGTGACTTGGGAAGGTGTGGCTCCTAGGCTATCTCAGGGTCACAGATCTTTCTAGATGCCTTAGTACTCTTGAGACAAAGATGATAAAGAGAACCATACTTCTTCAGCAAGAGTGTAAAGGATCAAGCTCTAGGCCTCCAGTTGATTACAGTGAATACATCAGAAAGGCTATGCTCTGGCAGAAAGCTCTTACCCCAGAGAGGAGGCCTAGCTTGTGGTCTGTCCTGGGGAAGGAATGGCTCATTCTAGGAAACTAACAGATTTGGCCACATAGATCATGTATTTACTAGCCAAATATGAGATTGGATTTCAACAAAAACCTCTGACCAATCAATGAAGGGCATCTTTTCTTGAGGGCTGAGGAAGGCAAGTCTTAAGTAGTGAAAGGTCTTGGGTTTAGGGCTTAGTGGGGTCTGGGATATAGATTACTTTTGGGGGTAAGAGATTCTTTTGAAAAGTTATTACCCCCACAGACAGATAAACAGGTCAGCAGGAGCATGGCAGGGGCTCTAAGGAGAGTTCAGGTCTGTGTTGTAGACTCGGAGGCCTTTCCTACCTGTTTAAGAGGAAGAGGGAGGCCTTGCACCATATGATTGTCCAGTACTCCACAGCTGGGACCATTCTAGGTTGTCCCTGATTATCAGGCCACAGGGTTTTGGGTTGGGAGGGCCACATTTCCTGAAAGGATGTGTGACCATGAGGATGTGAGGGAAGAGGTATTCAATTGAGGATGTCTTGGATCTGCAAATCTCCTGAGATCCAGATATCTGGGAGTTTTTTAGGCAGATTCACAATAGGCAGCTTGTCATTTCTTTTTTCAGTAGCTGTGTATGTTAGAGAGAGAGAGAGACTTCTGTGGCTTGATTAGCTCCTGGCCCCAAACCTAACAAGAGGCCATTATCATGAATCCCAGTTTGTACCATGTCGTGTTTTGGGTACAGAGGAACTGAGCTGGGTCGACAAAGTGCTCAGCCTTCCCAGTCACCTGACCTCAGAGGATTCGTAGCCTCTTGAACATTTTTGCAGTGGAAAGAGAAACCACAGAATGTTCTACTGGGTGTGGGGATCAGAGCTTGATGCATTGTTATTTTACTGCTTTGAAAATCTTCTTTGGGATATTTGAGTCCCTCTGGCCCTTGATTGGGCAGTGGTGTGGTTGGGTAACCAAGCGGTCTCTAGGATCAGGGAGTTGGCGAGTTGGCCCGGCCACCTGCCATTTTTGATTTTTCTCCATGGTTTTGAGCTGGGGATTCTCACCTATTTCTTTTCTCCCCTCCTTCTTTTTCACCCCACCTCTAGGCACAGGAAGAGGGATGCTGGCTCATTCTTCAGAAGGACCCAGATATCTTTCAGCGAGGCCTTTTGCCTCTGGCAGATCAACCTTCATGAACTTCTGCTTCGAGTGAAGGCCTTGAGGCTAGCTTGCTGGGTCTCAGCTCTCCTGGGCTGGCTGACTCGGGCTCCACAATGAATGTGACTGTCATTCCCTGCCCCTTCCTAGTGTCTTTCCACACCTCATTCTTTCCTTCATGCTGGGACTACCCACTGACCCATGTCTGCCTAGGGTTAGCCTGTGTTCCCAGGGTGGTCACCCATGGCACCATCCAGCTCTGTCATAGGAGTCCCTGCCTTGTGGTGGTCATGTCTTGGGGTCCTAGGATGCACTGGAGAGTGAGTTTCTTTCCTCTAGGGTGGGGATAAAGCAACCTCCCTCTTGTCTCCTGTATGTGCCATTGGCTTGGTCATCCCTGCTTTTATGAGGGTTGTCAGAATGGACCAACCACATGTGCCACAGGGGCATGTTTAACTTGTGGTTAATAAGTGGGGTCTCAGAACTTGCTGAGAACACACTTAATATTTTTGCCATATCACTCCCGAAGGTGTCCCACCTCAGTGAGGAAGGTTGCATCTGAGAGTGAACAATACAGCTGTGGGTTCGTGCTGTCATGGTGACGCCTGCAGTGTTATATGTAGTGTTTATTGTAATAAACCTTTTCAAGGTTTCAGGGACTGTTCCTTCTGACTCAATAGCTCCATTTAGACTTTCAGTTGCTCTTGCTAGCTGCTCCCTTGGGAAACCCCCGAGGTTTCTCAAAGAGGACTAGGAGAGTGAAGTCTGGTTTGGTGATAGAATTTATTTGCTAGGTTGGGATCAAATCCTCATGGTTACCACAGTACATTTAAACACCATGTACCCGGAGGCCTTGCCTCCCAAAACCATGCAGGCTGTAAGACACTTGTTGCCACAGGGCCACATCCTGCTTCTTGGAGATGTCTCCTGCCTTCTACATCACAGACCTTGGTTAGAGTCCAAAGCTTGGAACTACAGGCAGAGGTGGGCCCCTACTTGTTTCCTATGACTGGGGTATCTGTCTCATTCAAGTGGCCAGGTCAGAACTTGCCCTCTGGTTCTCAGTCAGTGAACTGAGTCTCAGGTCTAGGATTGTACTAGGTCCTTCCAGGTCTTTAGAGACACCAGTCTTCCTGATGAGACCACAGTCAAAATGACTGTACCCATCCTGACACATCCATGTCACCTGATCAAATTTTGTCTCTAGTCTTTTTCCCCGCCAGCATTCACATCTCCCAGGCCCATCGTTTGCTCCTGTGTGTGTGCATGGTCTGGGGGGTCCCTGAGACCCACATATGGAAGACCCTACTTCCATGATCATCCATGCTTGCAGTTGGATAACTATTTAATCAGAAAATCTGAACCTCATTTCCTTTCTCTCTGTTAATGATAGAAGCAGATTTTCTAGTGAGCAGAGACTATTTGCATTCTTTTATTTTCTGAAAGAAGTAATTGTTCTTGGTGACCAGTTGGATGTACCCAGGGACCTAGGAGAGTAATTCACAAGCTCCGTTATTAATCACGAGGATACATGCTGCATATTCTATTTTATGGTGTTTTTTATAGCCACTGACATAAATATAAATGTCCTTTCTGTATAAGATAATGGTCTCTTTTCACTTTGGTTGTAATGGTTGGCTTACTCTGGGATTTAAAACATCAGCATGTTGCCTCTAGGCCTGATACCCATAACAGTTTCCAGGCATAGGAAAGGTAAAAACAGATTTGGAAGTACAGGGAAGTTTAAAAATCTAGGAGTAGGATGATACCTATGAATGGCTTCCCACAGTACTGTAGACAGACTGTGCGTGCTCCTTGAGTTGTCTTGTGTGCTTGAGCAGAGTGCCCATACGTACCCAGTACACCGATACCCTGGCCTTTGAGTGGTGTTCTGTAAGCATAGACGTATTGAGAGTCTTGGCAGACTTTGTGGTTTTCAGGGAGTTTGAACTCATTTTGAGAAGCTGCATATGCAGCCACTGGCTCACCGGAGATGCTTCAAGGATGGCCAGGTTAATAGCTGCAGTGTATCTTTTCTATAGCAGGATCAGAGCTGGCCAGCTACTGCAGGCTATAGGGGCCATCTTGCTACTGCACAGGGATACCCTAGAAAGGCAGAGCTGCTCTAAGAGGCCCCCAAACAGATTCTGAGTAGGGGAGCTATGGGAGGCTTGTGACAGCTCTTAGTGCGGGCCCCTGTGGGAAGGGTGATGAGAGTGGCAACTGCGGCTGGAGCAAGAGATGGGCTTCGAGCCAGGGTGTGGACCTGCAAGTTCAGAACCAGCAGGACGAATAAAACCAGAGTGTGGTGCGTTCCTAGCAGTGAGGACATGGGCTGCATTGGCCGCATTGGCTGTGTGGGAGGGTCCATATTTTTAACTGAAGGGTTTGAACACTAGATGACCAGGTGCCTGCTTTGTGAACTGATGGAGGCCCCTGCAGCCGTGTTTGGCAACCTGATGCCCCTGCTGCCCCTTCCCCACATTTTCTTCCTTTCCTTTTCTTTCTGTTCCATTCCTTCCTCTTTCCTCTCTGCCCCCACACTAGGGCTCAGGCTGTCTTTAGCTGATGAAAGCAGGGCCCAACCTTGAGAAGAGGCAGTGAGAGCCTTGGGCTGCCACTGTTTTCCAGGGTCACTGCCTTCTGGTCAGGCCTGGCTGCTCCTGGAGATGCTATGGCAGCCCAGCACTAGCCTGCCTCCCCTCTGTGCCCAGTTGCTGTCACAGGCCAAGGCTGCAGGGATCACGGGCATTTCCCTCCAGCTCTGTCTGTTTCTAGGTGCAGAGCTCTGGTATTTTTTTCCCCATTTTCCTCTCTCCTGGGGAAGGACTAGGCTGCTGAGACAAGCACAGTGGTGGGTCTTCTGCCCCCACCTCTGAGCCTTTCTTTTCCAGCTCCTCCCTACTCCTCATCCCCACACCATGCATGATCTTTCTATAGATTTTCCTGTGTAAACCAGCCACTTGGGGTCCTATTAAATCTTGAATTTTGCCTCTGTGAGCCTGGGTGGGGCCCAAGATACTTCCATAGTAATCAGCCACCATGGAATTGTAATCTTACCTTAACCAGGGACCACACTGCATTGCAAGGATTCAGAGTAGTGGTTTTGGGGAGGGCGGGTGTGTGTGTGCCCAGGACAGCCACCTGTCCCTCACCTGGGAACTTGTTAAAGATATAGACTCTCAGGTCCCTGTCCAAACTCACTGAACCAAACCCTGGCCCGAGGCAACCAGTTGCTTTAATAGTCCTTCCAGGGTATTCTGATGCATGCTTCCTTCTCTGGTTCTACCTCGATGACTCTCAGTGCTTCCTACATAGCAGAACCTCTGGAGAGCCTCATGTTCCTGAGATTCTGAGAAAGTTGGTTTGAACACAGGCCAAATGCTTCCCCAAATTTGTTAATTTTTTTTATTCTGAAATAATTTTAGATTTCCAGCAACTCACCACCTTCACCTTCTCCAATGGTAACATCTCACATGGCCAGGCTGCCTTGATTCATTAGATGGTCATTCACTTAAGTACAGTGTTAGTAACTCAAGTACAGGTGGTGCCAACCAGCCAGATCCTGCCGGGTCCTCTCCGTGCTCTGGATCCTGAATAGACTATGATGATGTTTCATTATCTCAATTCCTCAGAGTTCTTTGATCTGTAACAGCCCAGTCTCTCAAATCCTTTTGTATTCTGAGACTTTGACTCTTAGGAAAGTACTGGCTAGGGACTTCATAGAGTGGCTCTGTTTAGTGTTTGCTTTTTCAGGACTAGACTTTGTTGAGGGTTTTTGATTAGGGGCTCACAAGGAAACATGCACCCTTTATCCCATCCTTCAGTGGGAACACAATGCTATTGTAACAGGGCTCTCTGAAGCTCCTGAGCTGGGGTTGGGACCCCTGCTTTAGTCTTGTATAGATTCTTCTGGAGAAGGAGACACAGCTTATGAATTCCTCATCTCTGGGCACCAGGCAGAAATCTTTCAATCAAAGTTTCAGAATAAAACCACAGATAAAGTAAAATTCAAGGTAATAGTGTATTGTAGTGTTAATGTTTTACATTAGCCACAAGTTAACTCTTTAACCATTCCTGATTGTACTGGTCGGTGAACATAGCCCTGTCAGAACCCTAAACATCAATCACCTTCCTCCCCAAGAGGCAGACTTAGTGCTGGGAGTTTGGTTGTGCGGGCATATTGACAGTTTTAGAATGGAATGACTTGTAGCTTCATAAGGGAATAGGCCAACTGGATTCGACCTGGTAGTCACTTCTTAGTGGTTGCACTCTAGCAGGGACAAATGAAAGTCTGACCTGGGCTGTGGCCAGCTGTATCAAGATCACCTGGTCATGAGTGATGGGGCTACTGGTGGGTATCATCACTCCTGGTTGATGATAGAGAGAGAGGATCAGAGGGATGCTAGCAGCAGACACTATCTTCTCTTCATGAAGACAATGGGTGGACAAGAAGCCCTTCACCAAGCTAAAAATCAGGGACCAGAGCAAGGGATCTGTTTCTGCCCTCGTAGAGCTTTTAGAAGGCACAGCCAGATGTCAGGGCTATTTAGCCTGTTACTACTCCTTCCCTGCCCAAAGGAAGCATGCGCACACCAGTTGCCTTAAATATCCACAGACTGTAGTTGGACCTACCAAATGAGATGTGTAAGGTAGTACTGAAGGGTAAGGGTAGAACAAGGGCAGGAGTTGGCCCAAGTTCAAATCTGATTTCCATGCATTTACCCTGTATTGCCCATATGATCGTGGACAAGTAAATCAGACTCTCTAGGCCACTTTTTTCAGTTAGAGAAGTGGAGATACAGGTGGGTGTATGCGTAGTGGTGACACAGACGCCTAATCCCAGCACACGGGAGGTAGGTCTCTGATTTTGATGCCAGCCTGGTCTACAGAGTGAGTTCTGGGACAGCCAGGGCTACACAAAGAATCACTGCCTCAACAAAACAAAGCAGAACAGAGAAGTGGAGAAGATAATGCATCCCTCTTATAATTACTGAGACAGTCAGATTATATAAATGATAGAGCATCCCTGGAAAGAAAGCCATCCATTAAATCCCAATAAATAATTACTATTAATCACTTCTTCTAGAAAAGGATGTGGGTATGAGTCCCGGTGCCTACATGGCGGTTTATAACCATCAGTAACTTCAGTCTCAGAAGATCCAATGCCTTCTTCTGACCTCCATGGGCACCAGGAACACCGTGGTACACTTATATAATGCAGGCAAAACATGTATAAATATGTCTCTCATAGAATAAATATACCAAAAAATGTAAATACATAAAAGAGATTAAAAGCTGAGATCTTGCTTTCCCAGCTCATAACATTAGTGTTGAAGGGGAATCTTAGGAAAGTGGCACATTTTTTTTCTTTAGAAAATATTAACAAAAACCACTTGTGATTTATATGTGCTGCCTCTTCTTTCAACATGGGAGGCTGGTTTGTGGTTTGGGATGTCTGGATCTGAAGCAGCTATTTTATGACCTTAAGACAATTGAGCACAATATGTTATTTTATTGGCATATTGCTATGGCTGAATTATGTCCCTCCTTCTGATTCCCAAGTTGAACCCTCAACCTCAGCGTGACTATTTGATAGCAGGGCCTTTAAGGGACTAACTCAATCTAAACAAATGTTAAAAGTTCGAATCCTATAGGACTTGTATCCTAACAAGATGCAGAAGAGATGCACAGTTCCCTGTCTACTGACCCAGAGGGGACGTGAGACGGTGAGATGGCAGCTGTTCACAGGAAGAGAGACATCACTGGACCCCAACAGTGCTTCGTCTTGCTGGACTTCCAGCATTCAGAACTGTGAGGAATCAATTCATTGTTTGAAGCAACAAGTCTATGGCAGCTAGACATGGCAGCCTCGGCGAATACAGGCACCAACCATTCTCTGCCAAATGCTGGGTAGCCTCACATCAGAACCCTGTGCCTGTTAGACCAATACTGCACTATGAATTCAGAGATTTAAAGTAAAGCTCATTTCACAGGTCGTGCAATGTAGAAGGACTCCCCTGGGAAAGGGCTCAGGTTCCATCTGGAATGGGACCTGTTACAAGAGACAGAGAGGTGGCTGGTTTTTATTTTGTTGTGGTTGGGACCCTGGCTATTTTCGAGGGTAAACACAGGATATATATCTGTTATATAAAATGGGACGAGGAGGCTGTTAGAGGCTTTTAGGAGAACCACAATGTCTGTTACTCAGGTGTCCCTAAGCTTGTGGTTTGTGGTTGGCTTCAGGAGATCCTTGTTTGAACTCAGACATCCTGGCAGATTGTATTAGGTGTGGCTGCTTTGTTTAGCTGCTATAATGAATTCCCATGAACTTAGGGGTGGCATACACATCATAGCTTCAGTTTCTCCTGGTTCCCGATGCCAGAAGTTTGAAACCAGACATTGGTCAGGAGTAGAGAAGGAAAGGACTGTGTTACTTGGTCTTTTATGGTCATGGAGGCTGTGTGCATCCCCTGCTTGTGGTCATATCACTCCCACCTTGCCTTTGTTACCACGTTTCTCCTCTGATCCTCCAATTCTCCCCAGAAAGACTGTTATAATGAATACTGGAGCCATCTAACTAGCCCAGAATAATCTCCCTCTGTCAAACTTCCTAGAATCGCATCCACAAAGTGCTCTGACCATTTGTGGTCACCTTTGAGGACATTACCAAGAGCAGTACTACTCTAACTTCCACAGTATTGGTAACTGATAGTGCTAAGCTAGTGTTCTTCCCAGTGGGAGACTTAGCAGTCAACAAAAACTTTTCTTTAAAGCAATAAAGATAATAATAACAGCTAATACTGAGCAATGATCACATGTTCCCCTGTGTGCATCCAGCTTATGTGACAACTCTACATAGTCTAGGGGGCACCACTGTCAACTGTGGACAGACGGACACACTGCACAGAAGGTGTATGTCACTGTCGGGACACCCAGGAACTAGTAGTGGAGACAGCTCTGACCTGGGGTGGTCCACGGCCAGGACTTGGGCTCAGCCCTTGATTGCATGACATTCCTTTGATTTTCTGTTTTCCTCCACTGGAGTACACAGCTTGATCTGAGTTTAATCCTTCCCAGGCTGCTGGAGGTGAAGCCCTATCTGCTTTCCAAAGCCGCCTCAGGATGGGGATACTGGGCATTATCTGCATGAGGGTACCCCTTGAGTGTTATTTCTCACCTGTGCATTGGGCCTTAGAAGCCAGGCCACTTGGAACGCTGCATGCCAGGATACACCCTTTCCAGGAAATTCTCAAAAGGAGAATTAGTATCAGAAGTGCAATTATTTTTTTTTTAGGACTAGAGTAGTTGTGATTTTTCTAATTCTTTCCGTCCATCCTAAGAATCCAGGGAGGGGTGACTAGAATGTGAAGCAATTAGAGGGAAACCACATCCATTCAGGAGACTTGAAGGAACTGAGTGAGTTCTGTCTTAGAGTAGTTCTGATACCTTGAGTAGCCTCTGGTGCTTTCTTCTTTGGCCTGACTCTGAGCTCTGGTAGTGGCCAGCAGCATCAGCCTGGGTCAGGCAGCCAGAGGTCAGCCTAGTTTTCTTAGTTCTCCTGCCAGGGAGTCTTTGAGCTGCAGCTTCCTTGCTGTGGCATGGCAGCTGCTGTCCCAGGTGCTCTTCTTGACAGGTTGTAGTGACTGTGAACAGAGCTGCTGAAGGCAACAAGGAAAAGCTATGCTGTAAACCCGGTGGAGTACAGCTCAACCCTGGCAGCTTGTCTCCCAGGAGCCTTGCTGCTTTCACAGATACCCATCTTTACAAGAGCACTGGCTCCTGCCCAAGCCGTGAGGTAGACATACAACTACCCCTGGCCACGGATGGCTTCTGTTATCAGTGATGGTTCTGAGCGGACTCTACTGGAAGCTGTGGAGAATGACCACTTCCTATGGGCCCCAGCTCCGGTAGCTAATCCTGGGTCCTCCGATTCCTGCAGGCCAGATCCTGTCTTTAGTTTTCAAGTATATGAACCCAACAACTGCAGCCTGCCAACCGCACTCTGACACTCTGTAATTCTATATAAGTTACTTTAAGTTGGTTATTTGTTTTTGGAGGGAAGAAGTCCTGATTGTTTTCCTAGGGGTCCTAGATCTGGTAATAGAGAAGTCAAGAGGCGAACCCCTGTACATGGGTAGGACATGGATCCACAGGCTGGGTGCTCTGCAGATAGCTGATCAAGAGCACACAGTTAAGTGGCCACACATTCTTACTGTCATTGCTGCTGCTGAAGGTGAGAGTCCTGGCTATGGACTGAGTGTTTTACATACCATTTGTGACCCTTGTCTCGTTAGATGCCAGCTTTGTATGCTGGCTATGTCTCTTTTTCTCTAACAACCCAGGTTGTGGGGAAGGGAGTTAGGACAGGCTATTTGGCTTAATTTTTCCTATTGATTTTGCTTGCTCTTGTCTACACAGGTGATTCCCCAGAGACTGGCACTAGCTGGTTCCTTAATCACTGCATTATTTGATACAGACATCCTTGGGAACATTTAGGACAAGGGCAGACTCCCACAGGTACTCTTTGCTCTACTGCTGTGGACGAGGCTGGCTAGTTCATAGGACTTAGCTGAACCCCATGTGAGTGTAGGAACTGGGGTTGTGTGTGGGCTGCCTTCCACCATTCCTCAGTCCATAATGTCTGATTTGAGTTTAGTGAAACCCACTGGAGAGTTGTCACCTGTGTGCCTGTGTCATGTTTAGAGATCCATAAAAGGTCCATGTTGGCCTTCCCAGATAGTAGTAGGCTCACCCCAGATCCATGACCAGACTCTGTTTTTCAGGCAGGTTCAAGCCTCTTTCTCCCTGCTTTCATGATGAGTCTCAAGACTTGCCTTCTGTGGGGACTTCTCTAGACTACCGTGCTCCTTCTGACCTGTCCCATTTCAGTCCTTCTGACCCTCTTCTCCATTCCAGTCATTCACTCCTCAGTTGTTCCTGAATTGTTGTCCCCAGACAACAACACTCATGATGGTTTTCTCTCAGGCCCTTCCACCCCAAGATAGCAGAGGCAAAAGTTCATTTACATATGGCTGCCTACACTTGCCTAGGCCTTAGTGCCTGCGTCCTGATGGGGAGAAGTCAGGTTAGTTAGGGGTGATGCTGCCTTGAAGGTCTGGAGCTTTGGATGAGAATTGGCTTTGGATCTTGTTGGAGGGAGCTATAGTAGGTAGGTCTTAGAATATTGGGAGAGAAAGGAATTTGACCAATAGTTCCTGTTGGCACCGCCCTACCAGGAAGGAGGCCTTGAGATCATCTCTGTGGGACCAGAATATCTCAGAATTTCATTATAACCAAAGGGCATGCATTCGCTGGCTTGGTGTTTTAGTGAATAGATCCATCAGTAGCCATTTATATAAATGCCAGGGCCAGGTCTCAGACTTTGTCTCCTCTTGACTTGCACATCATACACCCTGCAGCCCCCCAACCCCAGACAGGACCCTTTTTTTATCTCCTTACCCGCCAACTCTCCATTATCTCTTTATCCCCTTACCATGTGGTTCAGAGCTGGTATCCCTGTGGTCTCTTTACTTTATGAATTGTTCCTCCTTATCTCTATCCCTCTCCCCAACAAATTGCTCAGTGACCTATAGGTTGTTATAAGTCACAATTATCTACTTGCCTGTAGGCAGAGAGCCCCAAACCTCTTTGTTTGAGAATTCTTGCAAAGACCTGTTTACCTAAAATTAAATACTCTTGACTATTTTCAGAGTCACTTGACCTTTCTGTTAATGCTTTGCCTAATTATTTTTTCATTTTAAAGATTTTTATGGCTAATTCATGAAAGATCATTTGACTTAATTTTATATTTCTAATAAGTATTTATTACATGTACAGATTTGGTGAATGATTACCTTGTGTTCTTATGGATATTTTTTTCTAGGTTACCTACTTCCATTAACTTTAAAGATAACCAATATTGTACCTAAAGACACTTTCCAGAGAAATATTGCTGCCCTAGCAGTAAATACCTAGGACATTAATTATAATCAATTTTTATGCTCAGTTTCATAAAAACCCACTTAACTAAGGTCACATTAATTTTCAAAGGGGGGAATTAGTATCATCATTGAATTTTGTGGTTTATACCAAAAATTAGACGCCCCCAAAATGATGATTCTTATGTGTAATACAGCAAGTTTGCTAGCTCCTCTTATAGTGACTGGGATAGAGTGTGTGCATTGCAATAGCTCTAAGAAAGTTGATAGAGATGGAGGAAAGAGATAGCCTTAAGTTTTATACAAAGGCATGGATGGCATGAAATAGACTACCGGCATTGTCTTGGGCTCTAAAATAGTTATGACAAATCTCAGCATGGCGCTACCCCTTTCAATTATGGCCAATAGTGACTCTAGAGACAGATACCTGCCTGCATCCTTTCTTCAAAACTGGGATGTGGCCCCAGAACCCTTCCTAACACAACGTGCCAAGTCCCTGCTATTGATGGAGCAGGGTGGTACTTTTGCTCAGTTGAGGCTTGTCTAACTCAGAACCTTTCTTTACTACAGATAGAGTTAGGGCTCTCAAAATGAAGGGACAACGACCTGATTAACTTCTCTACTGTGCCAGAACACTCCTGTCTTTCTGTGATAAGGGAGTCACTGTCTCTAAACTAGAGACTAGTTGCCATGAATGCTATGTGGCTGTGTCTTCTGGAGGGAATTTTCTCTTTTGAGGTGTGAGGAGCCATCTGCCCCATCTAGTTTTATGTCCCCTTGACACAAGCCAGAGCCATTTTTGAAGAGGAAGCCTCAGTTGAGAAAATACCCCTATCAGATTGACCTGTGGGCAAGACCGAAGTCCTTTTTTTTTTTTTTGATTGATGATTGGGGTGTCAAAGACCCTGCTCACTGTGGGTGCTTCCATCCCTGAGCTGGTGGTCCTGGGGTGTATAAGAAGGAACACACTAGTAAACAGGACCCCCCATGGCCTCTGCTTCAGCTGCTGCCTCCGGCTTCTTCCCTGACTTCTTTCAAAGATGGGCTGTGATATGAAACTGTGGACTGAAGTAAACCCTTTCCATCCCAGGTTGCCTTTGGTTATGGTGGGGTTTTTTGTGTTGTTTGTTTGTTTTGTTTTTTCACAGCAGTAGAAACTCCAACTAAGACATCGTCCTGAGTCACTTGCACTGAAGCCCAAAGGAGTTCTTCTGAAAGAAGAACTCTCTTCTGGTTGTGTTTCTTGGGAGGATCACTGGATGTTGAGACTTGGGATTGCTGATCACCTGGCAACTTAGGGAAAAATTCATTCCCTACCCTTCCTCTGACTTCTCTCCTGTCATCTAAGGAGCCCACGTTATGTCAGTGGCTCCTGGTGGAGCTGGGAAGCCCCTTACGGGCTTCCTGCAGATGTGTGCACATGTTTATTTACCACAATTATTTAACCATTTATATTGATTAACAATTGAAGGTCACAGATGTCAGATGTCTTTCTGCAGTCAGTTTGGATTCATTCAACAATGTTTTCTGTGACAAGTTTGATTTCCAGCTGCCACTTAGCCAAAGTCCTGTTTATACCTGACTCTGTTTATATCCGCAGACAAAACAGTCTGCATGGTTTTAATACTTGCTGAGTTTTCCAGGAATTCAATGATCACAGGGGTTGAGGGTTTGTTTCTCTGCTCACTACTTTGGGAGATTAATGACTATATGAAACCTACATTTGAATGGCCAGTGCAACACGCCTGTATCAGTATGACTTAAAAAATTATACGCGTGGGTAGTTCATAAGTGTTAGAAGTTTTATAGTTCATAAGTTTCATTTTAGGATTGTGAGGGAACATTATGAAGCATTTATTGTAAAAGGGTTCTGGGTTTCATTAGGCTAAAAACCATCCATTAGTCTGAAGATTATTTTTAGCTTTGAAACCTCAGTCAGCGAGAGTTGAGAGGCAGGCACGTAAAACTGAAAACACACAGCCATGAGAAAAAGGTCAAACTGAATAGTGTTCATTGTTGAGCTAGAACTCTGGTGTACAGCCCAGGTACCAAAGAGAAGTGCTTACTTTTGAACTCTTGACCCCAAATAGGAATTAGGATCAGAGACTACTAGTTGTGTAACTTTTTAAAAAAAATTGTTGAGCATTTTATTGTGATTTAAAAAAATTATTAAGTGTTATAGACTGAATGTTTCTGCCCCTGGCTCCAGTTATATATGTTGAAACTTAAATCTGCAGTGTGATAGTGTTTGGATGTGGGATCTTGGGGGCATAATGATGAATAAATAGGTCATGAGTGTAGAGCCTGTCAATAAGATTAGTACACACACACACAACACACACACACACACACACACACGTAAAAGAGGTAAATTCTCTTAGCTTTGTAAGGACACAGCTAAGAGAAGGTGGATGTAAGTCAGGACATAGGTTTCCCTAGCTCTGCTGCTGCTTTGATCTTGAACTCAGCCTTCAAAAATCATGAGAAAGACATCTGTTTCTTCTACTCTGCCTATGGTATTTTTGCTTTAATAGCCTGACCTCATCAAAGCACCCAACTCCAATGTGTCCTCCAATGGGAGTGTCGCATGTGGCTCCTTCCCTTTTATTCGTAGTCTTTCCTCATGCCTTGTTTTCATGATGCAATTTGAATGGAATTAAACTTGAACAGCTCCAAATTATATAATTAATTACATTCAACTTCAATTACAATCACTAATTGATCCAACCCTGCTAGCACAACACTTTCATTATGTGGCACACAATTATTGAGCGCCTACTTTGTGTTAGGAATAAAGTAGGAATTGGTCAATTTCTCATGGGAAGGGAGAGTGGGGAGAAGTGGGAGTGTTGAGAGAAGCCATCTAGGGACAGCTGGCTGTAGTCAGGGGTTTGCTGGGGAAAAGGGGAGCTGGGTAAATCCTGCTGGACTTGGAGTTTATCACTGAATATGTGTACACTGAAAACCTCAGGTGGACCACACTCTGGGACTGGGAAAGCTGGTCTGGCACTGGATATCACACAATATAATCTAGGTCGCTCTGGTTTTCACTTTCACTGACTCAAATAATCAGTTAAGACATTAATGGACACAGGCTAGGTATGATGGTTCTACTTGTAGTCCAAACTACACGGGACATTGAGGCACGAGGGCCATTTGAGTTTGGCATGCAAACCCATCCTGGGTAAAATGATGAGATGCTGTCCCAAGATTTAAAACAAAACAAAATTTAATACATATAATGAGCATTGGCCACTTCAGGTGCTCTGAATCTCTTCTCCAATCTTCCTTCTCCCAAGCCTCTCTTACCTCTTCCCGCCATCATACTGCAACCTCTGCCTTTGTTCCTCAGATCTGAGCATGCATTTAGATCTCCAGTTCACTCAAGATTCTTCTCCATCAGCCACCACCCAGCTGGTGGTGGTGGAGCTGGCCAGTGGGAAGCATTTTGAAGTTGTCAGCTTCTTCTAACTGCTGTTCCTTAAGGGAGAGGTTGCTGAGTGCCGAAGCTTGTTTGGGCTGTGACAACAAAACACCAGGAACAGAATGGCTGAATCCACATGGAGCCTTATTTCTCACAGTCCCAGAGACTGAGAAGCACGGGATCGCGGTGACGTCATACTCACCGGTGACAGATTGCTTCCTGATCCATGAATTCTGCTTTCTTGTTCTCACATGGTAGGAGTCAGTCTCTTTTTTTTCTCTTTCCCAACCCTCTCCTTGCTTCCCATGCTAGTCTGGAACTGTACTTCCTATGGCTGGGATTACAGATGTGTATCATTATAACTCGCTCTGAGGTTTCTTTTATAAAGACATGAATCTCAGTCATGAGTGTGGAGCAGTCTCCACTTTCTAATGCATGTTAGGATTTAGGACGTCAATTTTATTTTGGGGGGTTGGGGAATGGTACACAAACATTCAGATCATGTTCCTGAGCTTTTCTCATGATGTTCAGCAGGGAGATTGCTATATCATGGTTTCCCAGATTGGGACAGTTACTGTCTGCTTGCTCTGGGAGCATACTTCCCTGTCTTGTGATCTCATTTGAGGTCAGGGATGTCTTATTTCTTCTTGTAGTACTTTGTACTAAGTGGCTCACCAAAGTTTGAGTGAGTTTGGGTGTGGTAAGAAAGATGACCTGTTTTAGACGTAGATTAGGATTTGTTGAGTGACTATTGTGTTTTTCTTTCTGCCGGCCCTTGAAGGACTGGGCCCTCGAAGGAGACACAGGTAAAAACAAAGATGAAAAGTGGGGATGGAAAGGCAGGCTGCTGTGTGATTACTGGTGCCATCCCTGATTCAGAGCACACCCAGTGGTGGTCCAGCCACTTAATCATGATTGGCAGTAGCATGGTCTGCTTGGGAGTCAGAGGGCTCCAGGAACCAGCTCATTCAAACCAACGGAGAGGACTTCATCCCACAAGGTCTCCCCTGGTTTCCCCATCTGCCTCTGCTTTCCTCCAGGTCCTTTGTCCTTTGTCTTCAGCAAAACCCAAGAAGGTAGCTCCTAGACCTTCAGAAAAGTAGGAAGGACCAGTGGCTGAGAAGAGAGGAAGAGCATCAAATGTGTTGTCACTACCAGTGGGTCTGAGAAGGCTCCTTAGTCAGACCTAGAACCTCAGGAGCTTTGGCCTGTCTACTGGTGTTTCCCTTTCTTCTCAGATCACAGCATACACATCACTGCCACCCCCCCCCTTTTTTTTAACCACAAGTATTTTTTTCTCTTCTGTTCCTTGCCTGGGTTCCAGTACCCCACAGTGAGGTGGAGGTCCTCCAAAGGGGTCCTTGGATCTCCACACAAGCCTGTTGAGCTGGGAAATTTCACTATCACCTTTTCTGTCAGCTCATTTCTTGGATGACAGTTGATCTTGAGAGTTTCTTTAGAGTCTTGATGTTTCCAGCTGTGAAAGCATCAGCTGTCAAAGTCAGGTCTTCCATCCCCTGGAGCTACTTTTTATCTGCCCTGGAGAATCGACACGGTAAACCTCTAACACCATGTGCTTGGGTGGCAGCTCTCATTTCTCTCCACTCCATGTTTCCAGGTTGTTTGTGACTTTGATGCACAGCAACTCCGGGATCTACTATGCCTGAGCCATGCTAGGGCCTGGTCAGGCTCTGAGATCCCAAACCCATCTAAGCTGTGTGACCACTTGTCCAAAGGCCTGGTCTGTAGTCAGAGGTCTACACAGGTCTACTATCTGTCTATCATGTCTTCCTATTATATGTCACTCGCCTACCTATCTCGATTATGTATGTATTATGTATATTCAGTTTAGATCTGAAGGGAGTGGTGGTAGAAGAAGGAAATGTCACTTTTACTTGTGACATTTTTCTCTTGGTTCTTTGCTTATACTGTGTAAATAGTCCATTCTCCTAAAAAAGGGCCAAATACCTGGCATTTTGATACATAATGCCAATGATGGCTCCCCGCCATACTCCCTTGACTTCTGCATCCCAGTCTCCTCTCTTCTTTGAAGTAAATGTGAAGAAAAATCTGATTCAGTTACTGGGATGGGGAAGAAGAAAATGGAAAAGGAAATGGCGAGAGTGGAGGGAAAAACTTTTAACCCACATAAATGCACAAAGTCCCTCACACAGCAAGGTGGTTCAGACTGTTTTGACTTGTGGGAGTTCCAGATGCCACGTGATATCTCCTGCTTCCTTTCTACCCCATTCTCCACCAGAAGCCGTGCTCTGCTCAGATCTAGCAGAGGCCTTACTGGTTTTTGAGTTTTGTTTTGTTTCTCCTTTCTTTTCTGTTTTCAGGTTCTTTCAGGCTTATTTTGGACAGGTCCTCGTTCTATGGCTGGCTGTCCCTGTTTGTGTGTTTTCCTTCGCTCCCTATCTTCCCTGACCTGTTTGTGCTCACAGTGCGCCCCATGGGTTGAGGCAACACGTGTCAGAAGGCTCATTGGGATTTATAGTTTTAGTTTTCCCTGTTAGTTATTTTGAGTATTTGGTATCACCCATCTTCGGGTCACACTGAGGGTGGGGAATGTGTGAAGCTGCCATCATGCTGGAATTGGAAGAGAGAGCTATAGGGGTGGAAGTGGTAATAAGCAAAAAGAAGCCATGCACCATCCCACCAGACAAAAGAGCCCCCAATCAGGGAGCTTGTAACTCCCCCCACCACCTGCACGTTGCTATACTGCGCTGGCAGAGAAGGCTCCATTGAACTAGGAATCTGTTGAATTGTACCAAGATTCCCATAATGATTAGGAAGCAATGAATGAACTCACACAATTATTATCAAAATTAGCCAATTCCATCCAGAAGGCTTCAATGGATAAAAATGGCTCCCCGAGTAAAGCCCCAGGAGGCTGAAGGAATGCGTAAGACATTTTTCCACACAGAATTAAACTGGCTCAGACCAGCACGGGAGAATAAAACTCCCCACCAGGAAGAAAAATTGAAATCTAGGAACAAAACCCGGCAGAACTATGATCTGTCTATGCAACTATGATTTTGGGGATCATGTCAACATTTCATATAACCCCAAATAATTCAAACCAGCTAGAATGTAGGAGAAGTCAAAATGAGATCCAAACAGGAATAAACAGATTTTATTCTATAACTAAGTAATACAACCACACTGAAGAGTGGTGGACAGAAAGAAAGAGAAGGGTTAAAAGCAGAATTAGATGATGTATCTTAGAGCCACAGATAAAGAACTATACATAAATATTGTTCTTTAATCAGAAACTTAATTTTACACAAGGAGTTTGGATTAGCAATGCTGACATCATTATGATTGAACAAAGGAAACAGTTCATGGATAAAAAGAGTCAAGTTTCTCTTTGTCAAAGGAGGATATTGCAAATGAGACAAGGGAGATATTAAAATGAACTCTGTAATTGATTAGAGGTGTCAATATAATTAATAGTTAATATTTATGTGGGTAGGTAGGCTAATCTATGCATATATGTACATGTTAAGAAGGCCTAGAAATAATGGAACTGTAGTCTATAATCTCAATCTTTCAAGGCCGAGGCAGGAGAATAGTGATAAATGATAAATAATTGATTGAACAAATAAATGAGAAAAGCTTCTGATAGGAATTTAATTTTTATGTACTCTAGGTTGTGTCGTTTTAAAATTTATATTTTGAAACCTAATATTCGTGGGATGGTGTTAGGAGATGGGACCTTTGGGGGATGATCAAATTTATATGAGCTCATGAGGGTCAAGCCCAATGATGGGATTTCTGCCTTCCCAAGAAGACAGACTAAAGATGCCTTTCTCTATCCTGCTACATGAGGATACAAGAAAACTGCTATCTGCACACCAGGAAAGCTCCCATCACACCCAAGATCTGTTTGTGTCTTGATCTCAGGCTTTTGAACCACAAGGACCATGGGAATCATTTGAATGGAAGTGAACTGTCCAGCCCATGACATTCTACTATAGCAGCTAGAAGCAGCTTGGACACAGATGTAGAAGAGATGTTGGAAACTGAAAAAAAAAAAAATCACTATGTTGCAATGGACAACTGATGTGTAACAACATGGATAATCTTACAAACACTGTGAACCAGTGAGAGAAGATAGAAGAACATGATGGAGACATTAGTCAGAACAGTAGTCACCTTGGCAAGTGGAGAAAGGAGGATTGATTGGGCAGAAGTGGGAGGAAAGCTTCTGGGGCACACATAATCCTCTATGTCTTTATCTAAGGTGTAGTTGCATAAATTTATAAAAATTACCTGTTTACAAAAAGAAAAATCACCACTTGGAAATTAGTAATAATTGTTGAGAGCAGGACTATCAGTAGATGCCAATATGAGGGAACACATGGGGAAAAATAGATATTTGAATGTTTTCAAGGTATCTTATAAAATATTATTTAAAAGTTAAAAAAATTATGTTAGTGCAGAAATTCACCATATTATCCTAGTGATTTAGGTTAATATCATCATGTCTCCAGTAATGAGAAATATGCACACAATGTGCCTTCTGATATGGGTGCCCATAGAAGGACCCAGCACTGACTGAGATGTTCTTATCCAAGATGCACAATACAATTTAGTCATGAGCAAACTTATAGGCTCAAATAGAAGCACATTCTGCCAAGTGAATGGCTAGTCTTCTTTAAAGTGTTCAGGTCAGGAAATATTTGACCATCAAAGACTGTAAACCTCTCACAGAATGGAGGTCAAGCATAGTATGGGATCCTGGATTGGATCACTGACTAGAAAAAACATGGGCAATCACACGTGCAAATTACAACATAGAAATGGGAATATGAACAATAAAGGCACCAGAGTTTCTGCAAAGGTTCATGAATTTTCAATAACTGAACCCAAATGTATGGGAATGATTGAAATGGCAAACAAAGAATCCAAAAGTAATTCTAAAACACCGATGATGTCAGAGAGGACTCACATACATATATAGGGAATTAAAGAAGTCAACCCAAGATGTTTAACAATGTGAATGAGTAATTCAGCAGAAATAGATTTGGAAAAAAATTGGAAATAAAATGTTCAAGAAGTAACATTTAAAAAAGGGAATGGACACCATTACCAATAGACTAGACCAAGTTTAAGGAATACTTACAGTCAGACAAGAGTTTAAAAAAAATTAAATATGACTGCACATTTAAGATCTTTGAGATGTGATTAAAAGACAAAACCAGTGAACCGTGATGTACAAGAGGAGACAGAATAAGACCAAAGGCACAGAAAAAATCTATTGAATAAAATCTACAGCAGAAAATCCTTCAAGTCCAGGGTAGGATAAGGACATCTAAATACAGGAGACCTGCAGTTTGAATGTCAAATAGATATGACCATAAAATATTGTCTTAGGGTTTCATTGCTGTGAAGAGACACCACACCCACAGCAGCTCTTATAAAGGACAACATTTAATTGGGGCTTGCTTACAGGTTCAGAGGTTCAGTCCATTATCATTATGATGGGAAACATAGCAGCATCTAGGCAGGCATGGCACTGGGGGAGTTGAGAGTTCTACTTCCTGTTCTGAATGCAGGAAAGAGAAGACTGGCTTCCAGGCAGCTAGGAGTAGGGTCTTAAAGCCCACACCCACAATGACACACTTCCTCCAACAAGGACACACCTCCTAATGTTGCTACTCCCTGGGCCAAGCATTTTCAAACCACCACAAATACACTGAAAAACAAAAACAACCTGATGATTTGCTATCTTGAAAATAACTCACCTGTGAAGCAAAGGTGTGAACCAAAAATGAACAGATGGAAAATGATATTCCAAGAAAATAGAATATTAAAGCCAACAGTAGTTGTACTCACTTGTAACAAAGTTGACCTCAAGTCAACTTTGCATATTGCTAAATCTATGTAGAAGATATCATAATCATAAATATATACACACTGAACACTGGTGACATTCATTTCATAGAAAAAAAACTACTGGACATAAAGACACAGTTAGGTCAAGATATAATAATAGTGAGTTACTTCAGTGCTCATTATAGATCTTTTATAATAGATCCCAATGAAATCCAGAGGATCGATAGAGAATATTATGAATACTTATATCCTAGTTCATTGGAAATTAGAATAAATGGATAAAGCCCAGAATCAGATATATTCACTGATGATTTCTACCAAGTTTCTAAAGCAAAATTAGTACCAATACCCCTCAGAATATTCCATAAAATAGAAAGAGAAGATGAACTTGCAAGCTCATTCTACAGAGCCAGTCCTTCCTCAATACCAATGCCAAATAAGTATATCACAAAACCCAGAAACTATAGAACAATTTCCTTTTTCAGTAAAGTACTTGGAAAACCAAATTTAACAAGACTTTTAAAAGATTACAGACTATGCTCAAACTGATTTGATTCTAGAGATGTAAGGATGGTTTAGCATATGCAAATCAATAAATGTAAAGTAGCACATAAATATAATCAGGAGCAAAACCCACATGATTTCTCAAAAGACAGGAAAAAGCCTTTGGGGGAAAAAAGAATCAAGCATCTCTCCACGATGAAAACCCTGCAAAAATTAGGGCCAGAAGACCCATACCTTAATGCTATGTGAGACTAGCCAGTAATTCATACTATACTGAATGGGGGTTGAGTGGGGGGTTGTGTTCTATATGGTCTGGAGAATTGAGTCATGTTAGCTTCATGTTTGGTTTTGAATGAATGATTTTACTAATCAAAGCAGATAGATATTAAAACATCAAGTCAGGTACTTACAACATCTAGCAAAGATGACTGGAGTAGCTGAATTGAGAGAACCAATAAAGCCCACATTGTCCAATTAGCGCTTACAACATCCAGGAGATGTTAGCTAGGGAAGCTGAGGTGAGGCAGTTGGCTGAGATGCTCAACTGAGAGTTTTCTTCACATGAACTTCTGGCATCCAGTTCCCACTGCAGGCATTTTTTATACATGGGAAAAAAATAGTAACTTTTGGTGAAAATGGTTTTATCTTCTATCTGTTTTCTAGGACATTGTTTTTGTCGTTACGCTGGTTGTTGTTGTTGTTTTCTTTTGTTCCTCCCATGGGGATAGGGGATAGGGGATAGCCTCCTCCAGGTTGGAGGACACTTGGAGTAAACATGCTTGGACCTGAAGTAGGAAGGGGAGAGCAAACCCTGCCCACAAAACCAGCTTTAAGCATCACATGGCAATTTACCAACATACTGTGTGTGTTATGAACTGAAAGCATGTCTCTGAATGAGTCATGGGCTCCTGATTTCATGACTTTATTTGATATAATGCCAGAGGAATAAAGTAAGAAAGAATAAAGGGAGTACAAATAGGAAAGGGAGAAGTCAATTGTACCTATTTGTAGGTCATTTGTTCTTAAAAGACACCAAAACTTCACAAAACAAAACCCACAAAAAAACCAAAACAAAAAAACCTTAGCGTGGTGCCACCCTTAATCGCACTTGAGGCAGAGAGTGATTCTGAGTTCGAGCCAGCCTGTACAGAGTGTTCCAGGACACCCAGGACTACACAGAGAACCGTCTGAAAACAAAAAAAAAAAAAAAAAAAAAAAAAAAAAAACACCTCTTAGATCAGATATGTCTTCCTGAAGGTAGAAGGCATAAATAAGCATATGGAAACCAGTCACTATTTTTACATACCAATAATGAACCTGCTGAGAAGGAAATCAGTGAACGAATCCCATTCGTAGTAGACTCAAACGCAAAACCTGGAACTAGACCCCACCAAGGAGGGAAAAGAACTCTTACAATTAAAAGTATAAGGAAAGCAAAAGATGGAGAACCCTCACATATTAATGGACTAGCAGAGTGAGTACTGTGAAAATGGCCACCACCATTTCAATGCAGTCCCCATCAAAAGTCTAACGAGTCAACTCACAGGACTACAAACAATCCAAAAATTCACCAAGGATCCCAAATAACCAAGCAAAAGGATAATGATGATGCGAAGGATGAAAGGATCATGAAGTCACAACGCCTGGTTGCAAATTACACTATGGAGACATAGCAACAAAACCACAGAGTACTGGCCCAATAAACAGACAGAGACCAGTGGTAAAGAATATCGTATACAGAATTAAATCTATAAAGCCGTAACCTTTGATTCTTGACAATTGGAGAAAAGACAGCCTCTCTAATGAATGGAGCTGGGAAAATTGGATCTCCACATGTGGGTGACGACCATATAAGATTTCTGTTTCTCATGTCATACAGAAGTAAAATCAAATGGAGCAAATGAAGACATGAAACTTAAGAAAAGCTTTTAATTTTTAGTGGCTAATTTTTTAGAAATTAAAATTTAACCTAATTTCCCCTCCCTCTACCGTGTTCAACACTCCCCATTTCCCCCTCAAATCCATGGCCTCTTTTCTTTTAATTATTATTGTTTTTTAAAATTATTATTGTTTTATAAGTATATAAATATAACCTGCTGAGTCTGTTTAGTGTTAATCGTATGTAGTGCCCATGTTCCTATCCTTGTTCAGGTGCTACTTTATCATGTCCTCCCATGATTCATGTCCTTGCATGACTCCAGGAACTTGACCTGATTGGGCCGGGAGAGAATGAAGGGAAGACAAAGACAAAGACACACATATGCTGGGGTTGAGTGGTCTGGGGTCTCTGATGGAGAAACCACAGCACCTGGAAAGTCAGGGTATTTATTTTATATAGTTGACCAGAGAGGCTGGGTTATTACATACAGCTGAGCCAGAAGGTAGGATTCAGATAAACATTTAGATAAACAAGGAGGCAGGGATTGTGGTATAGGCTGGATCAAGAAGACAGGTTTAGCTAATCTAGGTAGGAGCCATCTTTTTAGGTGAATAATCTTTGGGTTGTAAATATCTGGGGGAGAGAAAGGTATGATGGATGTTTTATGCACACATAATCAACGTTAATGCCAGGAAGGCTTTGACATGTCCCTAAGCCTAGCCTGGAAGGAGAGGAAAGAGTCATTTCTGTTCACAGTTTGGGGTTCAGGCCATTATGGTAGGAAGTCATGTTGGCAGGATATGAGGGCACTGCTCAAGTTACATCCGCAGGAAGGAAGGGTTGAGTGATAGTGTGATGGTTATTCTTGCTTTTCAACTTGAGTACATGTGGAATTAACAAGAAGCCAAGCAGCTGGGTACAAGTCTAAGGGATTTTTCTTGATTGATTTATTCGGAGTGGAATACCCTCCCTAAATTCAGATCTTTTGAGGTGGGAGGATTCTCCTTAATCCTGAGCCACACTGGATGACAACCTATATGAAGAACAAGGAAGAAGGAAGCATTTGCTCTTTGCCTCTTGTCCTTGCTCTTGCTTCATTGGCATTAGAGCCCATTTATTTGGGACTCTGGGTTTCTGACGTGTACTGAAGACCCAGCTTCATGGATTGAACAACTATTGGATTCTTGGACTTTCCACTGGGAGACAGCCACTGTTGGACAGCGGGAGCACAGTCTGTAAGCCACTCTCATAAACCCCCTTTCTATCTATGGAAATTCATTCTATTAGCTCTGTTCCTGTAGAGAACTGTGAGTACTACGGATCAGACTCCTTTTCACCTTTTTATTCAGTCTGGGACAACAGGCCCGGGATTCCTCCTCCTGTTTTGTTTTTTGTTTTTTGGCTTGCTAACTATCCTCCTCAGACAAGGCTTTGTTTTGACTTTCTCTTAAATAGCCATGGACTCTATCCCAGTGGCCTTTCCTGGTTTGTACAGTGCATGCTCACCAAGGGCCCAAATCCCAGCTAGATTGCACCAAATCGCAGCTAGTTTTCTCAGGCTAGTCAGCAGTGTCAAGCTGGATAATCTTTAGGTGCAGTTGCCCAGAGAATCTATCTATATGTTACGTTGGCAGATTAAACTCACAGAAGCATTCTTTCTTCCCTTTTCACTTCCATAAGAAACCCAGGTTCTCCCCAACCACCTCCAAATTCACGACTCTACCCTTAATGTCTTTTATCGATGTTCATAGAAACAGCACAAGATGTGGTGGAACTATCATGCTTAAGACTGGGGCACACAACTCAGGCCTCAGTCATCATAGCATCGAGTCATGATAACCTCAGTAATTGGGTAAGGGATGGTCTGATGTGCCTATTTGGACCAATCAGAGTCCTCTCTAAGACTCCACCCCATAATCAAAGAAAAGAATCTCCTTTGGGACTAAGTATATCTTCTTATCCCTAAGGGAAGCTTCTAGAGACAGAGGCCTGGTGACACCATCTGAGGCCCTGGATCCTACAGTGTCTCAAGCCTACTACACTCTGGGGTCATAAGGCAACACAAACTCCATTTTTCTCCCTTTTAAAATAAAGTTTTTTTTTTTTTTTTTAAAAAGATTTATTTATTTATATGAGTACACCGTAGCTGTCTTCAGACACACCAGAAGAAGGCATCAGATTCCATTACAGATGGTTTGAATCACCATGTCATTGCTGGGAATTGAACTCAGAACCTCAGGAAGAGCAGTCAGTGCCCTTAACCATGGAGCCATTTCTACAGCCCTTAAAATAAAGTTCTAATATATATATATATATATATCATATTATATATATATATATATATATATATATATGCATAATATTCAAATATATGATATACACACACACACCATTCTTAGCCAGGTGGTGGGGCACACATGCCTTTAGCCCCAGTCTCAGGAGGCAGAGTTAGGAGGATCTCTGAGTTTGAGGCCAGCCTGGTCTACAGAGAAGTTCCAGGACATCCAAGGCTATTACAGAGAAGAACCCTGTCTCAGAAAACAAAGTCTTTAAAAAAAAGTTAATGCATATGAGTCATGTGTACCACATGTATATGTAGATTAGAGAGGGGCATTGGATTCCTCAGATCTGGAGTTCTAGGTGTTATAAGCTGCTTAGTGTGGGCTCTGAAAACTGAATCTTGATCCTTTGCAAGAGCAGTTAGGACTATTAACTGCTGAGCCATCTCTTAGACCCTAAAGTGGAATTTTGTACAGGAATCAATGTTATGAAAACATTATCTTGTGTCAGGCTATGGGCCAATTTAGAATATTTTTAGATTTATTTTGGGTGTGCACGAGTTTTCCTACATGCATGTATATGTACCACATGTCTGCTGGGCCTAAGAAGGTCAGAGGAGGGTATTAGATCTCCACATGAACACATGGCTGGAGCTACTGATGCATACTGGACCCGTCGAGCAACAAGTGTTTTGTATTGCAGAGCCATCTCTCCAGCCCATGACTATGAACTTTAAATATGTTAGTTTTTTAAATCTTCTGTTTCAAATAATTTCCTCATAGTCAAAATTTCCTCAGTGTGAGGAAATTGATTATACTTTCCTCAATTGTATTTGCTCAGATAAGTGAAATAGGACCCAGAAAACTGTGTTTCAGTCTGAAATCTGTAACGGTTCTGTTCATTGGTATTAGGGCTTATTTTACATTTTAATAAACGTATCACTCATGAAACCATAAGTGTGATTAATAATATCAAACACCAACACTCATGTTCGGTTTAATTATCAACATCACCTCAGGGCACCTGGCACTGGACCAGGCTCACCCAGATCCCTGAATAGTTTCTTGCTGAACCTACAACATGCCCATGGCCTTCACAAAACTGTCACAGCAACTTCCTGTGGCCTGTATCATGGAAAGGGACACACTGAGAATTATGAAATTGCACCCATTGAGCCCTGCCCTGTAAGTACTATTACCCAGTCTCCCTGGGAGCTGACTCCCATGGGGCCCCATCCATTCATTCATTCTCTATTAATAACACATTAGAAATTGAATAGTGCACAGCCTGGGTAGCTGTGCATGGTAGACTTGAGTTCCCAAGAGGACCCACTCCTGAAAGCCACCCCTGCTTCAGTCTTATTTGTGGAACACTGTACAGTTTACAAGGAGTTGCACCTACATTATCTCTGTTGAACTGAGAAATTCTATTTTTGTTTCCATAATCAGTCTCTCTCCACTGTTCTTTACCCCATGGGACTCTCTGCTGCCTCCCTGGAGCCCATCTCAGAGGAACGGCTACAGTGGTAGCAACAGTTGCCAAGGACCAAGTAGAGTTACCAGCCAGGTTTCCCCTCTGGGGAAGCATTTACCTGGAATCAGCAGTGATCCCTGCACAGTCGAGGTGACTGTGCTGCCGTCCATGTGGTCCTTGTTTGTCTTTTTCAGTCCAGAGATCCTGTCAGTATGGAGAAGGATAATAGCATGTTATTAAGTTCTTCCTGGTAATGTAATTCAGAGGCAGGCGGCAGCTTGGTCACCAAGGTCTTTGAAAAGCTTAGAATAATTTCAATGTCATTATCCCCATTTTAAAGAACCAGGCTCCAACATATAAACCTCTATCTGACCACTCCTAGCATATATATGTGTGTGTATATATATATATTATAATATGAAATATATATAATTATATTATAATGAATTATGAAATGTACATGTAACAGTGTGTGCACACATGTGCACAAGGGTGTGGGCAGCTGTGTGCATAAAGCAACCCCAGCCCAGATCCTCTTAGAGTTAGCAGTGTCTTCACTAAATGTGTCCTCTTGGGAAGTGCAGATTTTTACCATCTAGAGGGTCAAGAGTTTCTACTCTTAATTTCTCTTCTGCCATATTACGAAGTCTCCGTTTTTGCTTACAATTATAATTATTATGCTAAAAAGAATAAGACTCCTAGTTATAATCACATATTCAGGATGAACAGTGGAGACTCACAGAGACCTCATTTTGGTCATATGATCATCTTCTAAGTCCCCAATCATCCACAGAGCTTGTAATTCTTTGGGAGAAATGGGAATGATTTACTGGCCCCTGCAACAAGCACTGATACATCATTGCCTCTGTCTGTTCTATGACAGCATTTCCCAGGTTAGTGCAGTTACTACCATGATTGGAGACTGGAATTTCCAAACTGGAAGGGCTTCCTGAGATGATATAAGTCAGCCCCATTGTCACAGTAAAACCAGAACGGGCCTGTGGGCAATGTTCCAGGCTAAATTTCTGAATAGGAAGGCTACCATGGGATACCAGGCCGTTGATCTTCCTCCAAAGTTCAATTTAGAGGTTCCCCTGTCCCCCAACCACCCTGCAGCAGCATATTTCCATTCCTTCTCCTGGCCCCCTGGGCTTCTCTTCTGTTCCCCACCCCCAATACTGGTCCTTCCCCTCTTTTCCCTTCCACTACTCTCTCCCACCCAGATCGGTGCTTCCCTCTACCTCCCGTGATTATTTGCTTCTTCCTTTTTAAGTGGGATTGAAGCATCCTGAGTTGGGCCTTCTTTCTTGTTAAACTCCACAAGGTCTGTGAGTGTTTCAGTGCCATGGCAGGCCACTTCTCTTACCCTAGACAAGTACTCTTGTGTTTCTTTATGGTGGGAACAGGAGCCTGGATTTGGTGTAAACCTGATGCAGTTCTAACCAACTTTGGAAGCTTCTAGCCTTATTGGGCCAAGTCACTGGTGAAACTTTCTTTTTTTAATTTATCAATTAAACATTCCAAATGTTGCCCCTCCAGGTCCCACCTCCCAGAGATCTTCACCCTATCCCCCCTCCTTTTGCCCTCTGAAAGAGTGACCCCCCAGGCATCCCCTTTCCCTGGGCATCAAGTCTCTACAGGGTTAGGCGCATCCTCTCCCACTGAGTCTAGACAAGGCAGTCCTCTGCTACATATATGTCTGCAGCCATGGACCAGCTCATGTATATTCTTTGGTTGGTGGTTTAGGCTCTGGAGCTCCTACAGGTCCGATTAGTTGACACTGTTGGTCTTCCTATGGGGTTGCCATCCCCTTCAGCTGCTTCCCCTCTTTCATAGGGGTCCCCACCTCAGTCCAATGGTTGACTGTAAGTATCTGCATCTGTCTCAGTCAGGTGCTGGTGGAGCCTCTCGAGGTCAGCCATGCTAGGTTCCTGTCTGCAAGCACAACATGGCATCAGTAATAGTGTCAGGTTTGGTGCCTGCCGTGGGATGGATTCCAAGTTGGGCCTTTCCTTCAGTGTCTACTTCATTTCTGTCCCTGCATTTCTTTTAGACAGGAACAATTCTGGGTCAAAAATTTTGAAAGTTGGTGGGTGGCCCATCCATTCACTAGGGGCCATGTCTATCTCCTAGAGGTGGTCTCTTCAGATTCCATCTCTCCACTGTTGGCCATTTCAGCTAAAGTCATCCCCATTGAGTCCTGGGGACCTCTCACATTCCAGGTCTCTGGGACTTTCTGCCCCTGCCCCACCCATTCCATAGCTGCATATTTCCATTCCTTCTCCTGGCCCTCTGGGCTTCTCTCCTGTTCCCCACCCCCAATACCTGATCCTGTACCCCCTTTCCCCTTCCACTACCCTTTCCCACCCAGAGGGGCCCCTCCCTCTACCTCCCGTGATTTTTGCTTCCCCCTTCTAAGTGGGATTGAGGACCCCAAGTTGGGCCTTCCTTCTTGTTAGACTTCATATGGTCCTGAGTTGTATCTGTTGTGTGGGTTCTGTACTTTTTGGCTAATATCCACTTATTAGTGAGTACATACCATGCATGTCCTTTTGGGTCTGCGTTACTCACCCAGGATGATATTTTCTGGTTCCATCCATTTGCCTGCAACATTCATGAAGTCTTCTGTTTAGTAGGTGAGTCACATTCCATTGATAAATTACACATTGTCTGTATCCATTCTTTGGTTGAGGGACATTGGGTTGTTTCCAGCTTCTGGCTATTATGGATAAGGCTGCTGTAACTTTAACTTTCTCAAAGCCTACTTGTAACCAGGGTTCTTAAATGCTTTAACCTCCCTTCTAGCCCACCACCCACCAGAGGCAGTGGAAAAGAAAGGATGCTGAGGAAGTGGACTTGTTTAGAAATTGTTTTTTGGAGCAAATCCCATCTGTGATGTCAGGAAACCAGCAATTCAGTTCACAGGTCAGTAGCAGCAGGTCAGTCCACTAAAAACACTTCACAGTTACACCAGCAGTCTAATTCAGAAGTGTCTGGATAGCAGCAATGGTTCGGCATGAGTCAGCAGGAGGATCACCAGGAATGCCAGAAATTCTGAGCTGTGCCTCTCTCTTGACAAACTGAAGGCATGAGACCAAGAAGCATTGTACTGCTAGCTGTATCATCAAGTTTCACCAAGCCTCGTCCAGGCATCATGACCTCAGCACACGAGTTTGACTTAGCGAAACTCCATGTGAGTCTGAATCAGCTGACATCAGTCTGCCAACCGGCCTGTGTCCACAGAAGCAACAAGAAGCTGCAGCACGCCACCAGAAGTTGTTTTTGTGTGTTTCTCCCTAGAGAGTTCCAACAAATGGAGATAAACTACGAAATGTAAAGCAGACAAAGATATGTTTATTGTTAGCGAAGACTCCTTAATCACTTGTCCCACTTTAGCAGAACATCCTTTCCCCTGTGTCCACTTCAGAAAAAATACTCGTTTGCATGTTTGCCCCAGCCAAACATCATTCAACACAAACTGACCTTCCAAAGAACTCTTAAGTTTACTACTTCAGGCTGCTATTAACATAGTGGAGCATATGCCCTTGTGCTATGGTGGAGCATCTTTTGGGCACATACCAAGGAGCAGTATATCTGGGTCTTCAGGTGAACTATTTCCAATTTTCTGAGGAATCACCAGTTAATTTCCAGAGTGGTTGTACCAGTTTGCAATTCTATTGGCAATGGAGGAGTGTTCCTCTTTCACCACATCCTTGCCAGCATCTGCTGTCACTTGAAGTTTTTTTTTATGTTTTTTTTTGTTGTTGTTGTTTTGTTTTGCTATTCTAATTGGTGTGAGGTGGGATCTCAGGGTCATTTTGATTTATATTTTCTCATGACTAAGGATGTTGAACATTTCTTTAAATGCTTCTCGGCCATTTGAGATTCTTCTGTTGAGAATACTCTGTTTAGCTCTGTACCCCATTTTTTTGGGTTATTTGGTTTTCTGGAGTCTAACTTCTTGAGTTCTTTATATATTTTGGATATTAGCTTTCCACTGGATGTAAGGTTAGTGAAAATCTTTTCCCAATCTGTGGGTTGCCATTATGTCCTATTGACAGTGTCCTTTGCCTTACAGAAGCTTTTCAGTTTCATGAGGTCTCACTTGTCAATTGTTGATCTTAGAGCCTGAGCCATTCATGTTCTGTTCAGGAAAATTTCCCCTGTGCCAATGCATTCGAGGCTATTTCCCATGTTCTCTTCTATTAGATTTAGTGAATCTGGTTTTATGTTGAGGCCATGATCCACTTGGTCTTGAGCTTTGTGCAAGGCTGGTAAATATGGATCAATTTGCATTTTTCTACACGCAGACTGCCAATTAGATCAGAAGCATTTGTTGAAGATGATTTCTTTTTTCTACTGTATGGTTTTGGCTTCTTTGTCAAAGATCAAGTGTCCATAGGTTTGTGGGCTTATCTTAACTGAGGAAGGATTAATGAGTGGGGCAAAGGTGCTTTCATGCAAGTCCCATTAGTTCAGCTATGCTGCTTATTCACAGCCATTGGTCAGTGTCATTGCTACATTGGTTACTTATTTAGAATACAACTACAGAGAGAGTAGAAAAGTTCAGTAAGTGCTAGGATGACGCTTAGGTTGGGATAGGTTATCCCAACTACACAGGCAGTGTCTTTTCTATATCAGGATACTCGAGAGTACACTTCAATAGAAACTGTCTAAAGTTGACTGTGTTCAGGAAGGGAAACATTATTCAGATAACTGAGATGGCTAAAGGAATCCTAAGGTTTCTGGGTGCATTATTAGGAGAGGTATGTGCACGTGTGTGGATAGTAGACACAGGTAGAGGAACTATGTTGCCATGTACAGGAGAGTATGTGCACAACCCAAAGCTGAATGGAAGTTCCAAGGTACAAAACTACCCTTAGGGGCACCTCTTAAACCTGTGTGCTCCTTTGTGGATTGGACACAGCATGAACAATTAACTCCCAGTGTTGTTGTCTGGCTTGACCAGCCTCAGAGGCATGGATGTTTCACAGTTACTACTACTGTTTACTGTGCTGCCTGACACCACATTCACCGGCTCCCCATTGGGCTGTGTCCATTTTAGAAACTGATGCCCCTATCCTCTTTTCTGAGGATCTCATGTAGATCAAGCTAGCCTTGAACTTGATATGTAGCCAGGGATTGCCTTGAATTTCTGATGTTCCCCCTTCTTCCCAAATGCTGCCATTGTAGATATTTATCTTAACCCCTCATTTATGTGATGCTGAGGACTGAAGCCAGAGCTTCATGCATACATCCCCAGCTCTAGACTCCCATTATTTTGTCTTGCTGTGCAAGCTGGTATTTCTCATGTACAGATCTTCTCTTTTGTAGCTCTTCATTTCTGCTCCTTGCTTTGCAGATACTGCAGAACTGGCTAGTAGTACTTATATCTGGTAATTCCCACTCCTGTGTGTGTGTGTGTGTGTGTGTGTGTGAAAGAGAGAGAGAGAGAGAGATCATATAAGTGACATGATATGACTTATGACTTAAACATGCCATTCTAACAGTGCCTTTAGAAGGCTTATAGGACAAGAATGGAAACTGGGATGGAAACCAGTTAGAGGCTACTGCACCCAGCCAAGAGCCATGTGGGTCTTTAGACATCATGTTTCAGATGGATTCTAAAGGAAAATAGGATTATTTCTGAGGTTGGAAGGAGCAAGGAGAAGAGAGGGTTGATGTGGTGGTGTGGGCAGCCAATGGACTCCTGGGAGCAATGAGCTGAAAATGGAGAAGACTTGGTGTGCACGCGTGTGTGTAGTTGAGTGTTTGATCTAGACACAGTGAGTCTGAGATAATTTTAACCTCTGAAGGGACGGGCTAGAGTTGAAGATGGAAATGTGGAACCGTTGTATAGGGATAGGTGAAAGCTGAGAGATTCTCCCACACCACACAGGTTGAGGATGAGCTTACAGGGAGAGGATTGAGGCTTGCAGCAGCTTACAGACATAGGAGCTACAATGAAACAGTGCAGAAGAACAGAGAGGCGGGACCTGCAAGTCACATGCTGGAAGTATCTAAGGAGAGGCATGGGGGATTTTTGTTAAATGCTGCTGAAAAAAGAATTGCAGCTGGCTGATTGGCATTGGTGATGTGGAGATCTTTGGTGACCTGCACAATACCAGATTACAATCTAAGCCTTGGCGCTGCAGCTGTGTGGCACAGCAAACTAGAGGCAAAAATGCATACAAAAGGACATCCCCAGGGATTCTAGACATGTGACAAAACACTCGCTGTCACTCAAAATGAGCTAAATGCAGATTGAAATGGATCAGGACACCTGTTTTTTCTTATAGATCTGAATGGGAGCAAGACACTCCAAGAGGTAGCCAACTCTGCCTGTGATAACATGAGCCAGGGTAAAGGCTATGGAAGAGTTCAAGGTCAGAGGACAGGAGGCATCTGAAATATTTCAAGCAGAAAGACACAGGGAATGATGTAACAGTAAATGTGTTGGAAGATCTGGAGGAACTAGAGTTGATATTATACTACCCTTTCTGGGTCACACTGTTACAAGCTATCACCAACGTTCTTGGAAGCTGGTGTTTCGACCCAGATATTAGGAAGCTACAGCCAAAGTCGAATCTGCCTTGTAGCTGTGAAACCAGTGACAGATGGTCATTGCAAAAAGTCATAGTGACCAAGAGCTGCCTGTGAGCGCCACCAGAATGGAGAGCCACCTCTGTCCTCTTTAGTCTCACATCTCTTGTGAGTGCATCTTATTGGCAGAAGCTAACTGTACTCAGATTTTACTTGGGGGAAAGAAAGTAGTTTCCAAGAGCTTCTAGCCATTGGGATCTATCTGTTTTATTTCCCTGTGGAAGGGTGAAGGGACGAACAAAAGATATTGAGTGACAGCAGACAATACAACAATGTAGGCTATTGGCTTCTTAGCATCTATGCCTTTTGTTCATATTTAATTACTATTAGGAACAACATCAACAATGTACTTCCACCTAAGAGATCATGGTTGTACCAAATAATGCCAGTGAAAAAGGAGCCTTTTATCCAAAGAGGAAAGACCCCAAGTCTCACTGGCCATCGAGTTCTTCTCAGGCTGATGCTGTTTTCTTTCTAGTTAGCTGTAATTACATTTGATATTCCTTTTTGTGTATGTGTATGTGTGTGTGAAGATGCATGTATGTGCATATGCAAGTAGAGACTAGAGGATGATGTTGGCTGTTATTCTTCAAATACTGTCTCTTTTGTTCTTTTGAGACAGAGTCTCTCATTGGCCGGGAACTTGCCAAGTAGTCTTTGCTGGCTAGGTATAGATATCTGCCTCTGCCTCTGTCTCTCTAGAGCTCAGGCTGCAAACACAGGCCACCACGTCTGAACTGCTTTTATATAAATTCTGAGGGATTAAATATATGTCCTCATACTTTCAGGACAAACACTTTATTGACTGGGCTTTCATTCCACCTCATATGATTAAGAAGAAACCATGGTATTAGATTCCATGGACACTCTTTCAATATAATAATGATAGATAAAAGAAACAGAACAGAGATGCAAAGCAGGAAAATATATGCATATCTACTATATTTTTATAATGTGCCTTTGTTGGCCATTGCCAACTTCTTTCTGCTGTATATCCCTGTTGCCTTAGCTTTTACCCAGCATTCTCTATATGGTGGAGTGACCAAGTCTTCCTTCTTATAGGATATTATCTCTTGGAGATCCTGCCAATTTCATTGTAATTTTCATCTGACTTTTTCCTTTTTTCTCAACATAATATTTTGATTGATTATTTGGGAATTTCACATAAAGCACCCTGATCACATACATTTCTCAGTTCTCCCAGTTCTGACTCCTACCCTTGTGACCACTTCTCCCTCAAAAAAAAAAAAAAAAAAAAATGACAAGTCCAATTTGTGTTGCCTGTATACTCAGTTGTGGAATACTACATTTTAGCATCCTTATCACAATTTTAAAGAGTTCTCTTAGATGGCTTACTGTCTAGGCTGTTTACTTTTTGGGGGATAAGGTGGGTAGGAGCTGTCACAGATGTCTTCTCTGATTCTGTTTCTCAATGGTACATCCACAGTCATATATTCTCTGCAAAATTAGCTTCCTTGCTCTTTATGGCCATGGACCATGAAATTCCGTGTGGTTTCTGGCAACAGCAAGAACCACAGACACCTACATAGCCTCCAGCATCTGGATGTGCCATGGACCTCAGCATGGTCTCCTGTTGTAGTACAGGCCATAGGCATCAACGTGGCTCTCTGCCATAACACAGGTCATAGATATCAATAGGGCTATGGAAACCAATACAGTCCTTGGTGGCAGCACATCCACAGACATCAATGGCTTCAGGCTGCAGCTCAACCCAACATGGCCTTCAGTGGCAGCATGTACTGTGGAAATCAACATGGACTCAGGCTCTAGCACAGATAACAGACATCAAATATCTGTAAGGCCTTTGGTGATGACATGGTCTACAACATCAACCTGACTCTCTGCTGTATCATGGTTCTCATCTGCTGCAGGACCACAGACCCTTACCATGGCCCTCAGTGACAGCACAGACCACAAACTTCAGTATCAGCTGACTCTTTCTAGTGGACTGTGATTGGTTGAATAAGAATGGTCCCCATAGACTCATAGGTTTGAATGCTTAGTCACCAGAGAGTGGCACTGTTTGAAGGATTAGGAGGTGTAGCCTTGTTAGAGGAAGTATGTCACTTGGGGGTGGGCTTTGAGGTTTCATAAACCTAAGCCAGATCCAGTGGCTGTCTCTTCCTGTTGCACATGGATCCAGATGTAGAACTCTCAGCTCCTTCTCCAGCACCATGTCTGCCTGCATGCTGCCTTGCTCCCTGTCATGATGACAATGGACTAAGCTAGATCTGAACTGTAGGTGAGCCTCAATTAAATACTTGCTTTGGTTATGGTGGGAATACAGAGATATCTACAGATATTCTCTCTCTCTCTCTCTCTCTCTCTTCTCTCTCTCTCTCCACACAAACACACACACACACACACACACACACACACAACCACACCCCACACACTATCATATCCAAATATGGTTGGAGCCAGAAATGTTTCAAATTTAAGAGTGTTCCAGATCTTAGAATATTTTTAGAGATTTTATTGGTTGAGTGTCTCTAATCTGAAAATCCCAAATGCTCTGAAAATTCAACTTTTTGAGCATGAAATAGAAACTCAAAGAATTTTAGTTTTTTTTGAATTAAAGTCTTTTAATCTATGATTTAATATAATACAATATATTATATATATGATAGAAGGAGAGAAATATGGGGAATGGGGTAGGGGAGACACATGCACACATGCATATATGTACATACACATACAGAGAGAGAGAGAGAGAAAGAGAGAAAGAGAGAGAGAGAGAGAGAGAGAGAGAGAGAGAGAGAGAGAGAGAGAGAAGTTGTGAGAAACTGCCTCAGTTCTGGAGGCTGAGAAAGCTCATGATCTGTCATCTGTGTCTGGACACCCAGGAAAGCCGGTGGTGTGTGGCTCAGCCCCAGTCTGCATGGTGCACATGGAACCCATGGTACACATCTCACTTCAAAGTCAGGGAAAGATGGATGTGTCTTGTCCAGTGCAAGACAGGCAAAAAGCTAAAAGGAGATTCTTTGTCCCTTCCTTTTTGTTCTGCTGGATGGAGTCTACTCACAGAGGATAACTACTTGACTGTGATCACTAGTTCAGACACTAACCTCACAGAAAACAGCCTCATAGACACACCCAGAAATAGCAATACATAGGGTCCTCTTTTCTGTAGTGAAGTTGCTATAAAATTATCATTGCAAGGCATAAGTAAGCACCCACAGTCAATTCCCAGATCTACTCTCTTCAGCCCATTAGCAAGCAGCTTCAGTCTTATTTCTCTTTGACAGTCAGTATCTGTCCAACTGAATGCTGCCAACGACCTTTCATGAGATTGGAAGAGGACTTCAAATTCCAGGTGAAGATAGATTTTAGCCTTGTGATGCCCTTCACAGAGGCCTCTCTTCTGACCTACAGATCCGTGGGTAATGGGTTATGTACACCTCCATTTAAGCCACCAAATAATGTGTTGAATAGCAAGAGAAAGCAAATACAGGTCAGAGGTCAGGATGCTATCAAAACGTAATGTCCAAAATTAGTGTCTTCACTAGTAGAACAACTAGGCTTTATGTGTTTGCTAATATGACAAAACCAGATAGGAAGTTCACAGCATCATTTACATGTATTTTTGATCACATATTTTTTGTTAAATTTAGGAGTCACACCAATGCTTTTCCAATATTACCACGATTATATGTGTTTACCAACACGGAGAACTATGAACTAAAACAGAAGATGTTTACTGCCTATAATAATTATGCCTCAATAAGTCTACTTAGAAAAAAAAGGCTTTAGAGGAGATGGCTCAGTTGGTAAAATGCCTACTGTGCAAGCCTGAGGACCTGAGTTCTGATCTCCTATTCCCAGGTAAAAGTTGGTCTGGCACACGCCTGTAACAGGGTTGGGGTGAGAGACAGGGAGGTGCCTGATATTCATTGGTCAGCCAGTCTAGCTGAACGGGTGAGCTTCAGGCTCAGAGAGCAGCTCTGTTCCAAAGAATAAAGTCGAGAGTGGTAGAGAAGGCTTGATGTTGCCCTCTGGCTTCCACATTCACACGTGTACACTCATGTAAGCATACATACACATACAAACACACATGTGCACACATACGTGCATGCACACACATACACAGACACCAAGGTTTTAGGTCTACCTCAATTTTCAGAAGTTGCCAGGGCTTCTTAAGTGACAGAATAGGAAAACAGACATATTTAGAATGTGGGACACCCTTTGAGACAGCTGGCCTGATCTCTTCAATGAGTCAATGTCATGGGAAATAAAATGACAGGGGTTGTCCTAGATCAGATAAGACGTGAGAGACACAATCCACCAATTCACTGCATGAACCTTATTGGATTCTTGTTTCAAAGAAACAGCTCTGGGATATTTTTAGGACAATTGAATACATTTGAATATGAAGTGAGTTTTAGATGATATTGGAGACTAGTGCTAGTTTTTTGTTAGGTGTGAGGTTGTTAATGGGAGAAATTTTACTTTTGGCAGAACACGTTGAAAGAACGAATTGTGGTGATGTTTTTAAGTTACTATGAAATGGCTCGGTTATAAGGGAGAAAAACCGGCAAATGAGTATAATTGTTGAAACTAGGTGGGCGGCTGCTTATTTTGTTATTTTCTCCTCTTTCAAATTAAAGTTGTTTCAAATTAAAGTTGAAATTCCAGTGAAACAGACAAGCAGCAGGAGAAAGCTGCCTCTGGGCCTGCAGAGTTGGCTGTAGCCTGTGGCCGTGGAGGGAGTGATGGACTGTGGAATGTGGAGTGGAATGCCCACTGCAGGAGCACATCTGTTGAAATTGGCCTCAGCCAGTGCTACTGTGGAAGGGAAGGGCCTCTGGCTGCTTCTGTTTCCTTCAGAGCATGCACACATGAGGTAGGAATTGTTCAGAACCCTGCTGGCCAGAGGCATTTACCATGTGGGTAATGGACCTGCCACGACTGAGCCAAGTGTCTGCATTATCATGGGACCACAGGTTTCTAACGGTAACTGTCTTTGTTTGTTTGTCTATCTCCAAAGTAAGATATTTCAACTACAAACAGTTAAAATTCGGTTAGTTTCCACTCCAACACATCCTGTATCATACCTTCCCTTAGGCTGGATGATACTAGAATGGCCATAGGGAGTTTTGGGGATCCAGCTGAGAGGAAGGGACTCTGGGGTGTACTCAGATGATTTTTACTGGCATGTTTCCGTCGTTTGCTGTCATCCTGTGGTGGGAAGGGCTTGCATGACTACCTCTATTGCACACAGTGCTCACAGCCTGGCTTTCTGAGCCAAAGCTTCAGGGCTGGTGGTCCTAAGAACGATCCTGTGTCCAGCATCAGAGGGATTTTGTTGGCAAGTAAGCAAACAAGGTTAAAATGTATAGCCAGAAGCTAGTCTGTGTTATATTTTCCCATCTTTTAGTTGTGGAAGAATGTAGTTGAGAATTGGGCACTTAGTGATATTTGGTCAGAATAGAAATATTTATCCTATCAGGAAAATGCTTAACATTCAGCAATACTTACAAAGATACAAGTTTTTAAGAGGCTATTACAAAGCACAGAGTTTATCTATATTTTTATATTATTGGGGCTCAAGCCTTTTTTCTTACTACAAATAGCATGTCTCCTGTGCACTACATGCACCAATCTATCAATATTGAAAAATAAGTTCTAGGCAGACCCTAGGGTGCAGACTTGTAATCCCTGCTAGGAGGTAAGGTACGAACATCCCTGGTTCAAGGTCCTTTTTAGGTTACAAAGTGAGTTCAAGGACAGCCTGAATGCTTATTGAAATACAAAATAAAAAGAGGGTTGCCCTTTTGTGAGTGACTGCAAACAAGAACAGACTGCCATGAAGGCCTCAGGCACACTTTGGGAGTACAGGGTGGTGGGAGCTATTTGCCCAGCCTGAAGTGCCACATGCCAAATGTGCATCTGCACACCCAGCTACGTGGTAGCCAAGTCCCACTTCTGCTGAAGAAGATGAAGTCATCAGCGGGAGATAGCATACTGTGGGCAGATGTTTGAGAAGTCACCACTGCATGCAGAGAACTTTGCCACACACATGTACCACAGGTACTGGGACCTGACCACCGCTGGTGCCCTCACATTGTGCTCAGTGCTACTGTGACATGGGTGCACAGCACTGTGCCCATGCACACTCTATCCAGACCATGAAGATTTCAGAAGATAGTGCAGGTCCATGACTCAAAGATCAAATTCCCGTTGCCCTACCACATGTTGAGCCAGCACAAGCAGTACTCCACCCCAGGACCCAGGACTTCCTTCTAGACCTAGAGACCCACTGAATAATACTCCAGAGAAACTGAGAGAGGGAGAGAAATAGAGAGAGAGAGAGAGAGAGAGAGAGAGAGAGAGAGAGAGCGCTTGCCTTGTATGCTTGAAACGTTAGGTTCAGTATCCAGTAACACACACATATGAGAGAGACAGAGAGACGGCAGTTTGGTGGTTATAACATTATCTTTCCCAATCTCTGTATAATTTCAGCTATTTAAAATTTATAAGATATTGTAATTCATCCTCTGCCTCATTCCAATTATGTTTTTTGAGACAGATTTTTCTGTAGCCTAAGCTGATCTTGAACTCATGACCCTCTTGTTTCAGCCCCCAAGTGCTAGGATGATAAGTCCACGCCACTATACCTGGCTATAATTTTGAACTGGCTTAATAAAATAAGGCTTCTGCAATCATGTAAGCCTTGAATGGAGAGTAAGAAGACAGAATCATGGTCCCTCGGGTCACTAGGAAGCCCCATGGCCACTCCAAACAGCCTACCTCCAAACTTCTTTTATTTGAGGGAGAGATAAATCTCCATCTTAAGTGACTGTTATTTTGCCTCTTTTGTTTTGAGTAGCCAAACAGAATTCCAACTGAAATATGCTTTTGCCCCTTGACTCAGCAATTCCACTGCCAGGAATTTGTCCTATAGTTATTTCGGCACTGTGCAAAATGATGTGTAGCCAGGGTCATTCATTGCAGCAAAAGATGGGAAGCAATCTGTGTCCCTCCGTGGGGACTGGTTAAATAAATTACGGACATCTATAGTGATATAGCAGGCATCATGTATTTGGAGGAAACACATACGTTAGTATGAAATGATCTCTACTGCATGTTGTTAAGAGAAAATACAGAGCCTGTGAATGATGCTTGCACTTAGACATATGTGTGTGCATAAAATGCTTTTGTAAGGACCCATAGGAATTGGTGTCTAGGGGAAGTTGGATGACTTGGTAGAGGATGGGGAGGGGATGTTTTCACTATATTCCTTTTGCATAATCACATGAACTTTCTTTTTGAAAGAAAATCTCACTATACAGCCCAGGTCAGTCTCAAATTCAACATCTGCACATGCCCAATTAGTCTAAACTAAAAAACCATTATTCATTTTATTTATTTTTAAGATGGAGTCTTTTATAGACCTAGGGGAGTTGTTTTTAACAAAATCTCAATTGTTTGATTTTACCAATAAAGACTGAGGAGCCAGCTGCTGGGGTGAAAGCCTGCTAGTTCAGAGAAGCAGAGAAAGCTCCAGCTGAACTTTCTCCTTAGCCTACATCCTAAAAGAAGGAAATTCTCCTTCTTCATGCTGTCTCAAAACCCTTCAAACTGAATGTCCCTCCCTTCTACTTCCTGTGTGTCTCTCTATCTGTCCTGCTGACTTCCTCTTACTCTCTATGGTTTTTCCCTATGTTCACTTCCTGTCACCTGGTTGCTTGCTCCATCTCTAGATCTATGGTTGACTTTATTTAATCCTGTTAACAATACATCGAAAGCTCTTGGATTAAAGGCGTGTGCTGGAGCTGAGCCACACTACAATTAGAAACAGGTTTTTTTCTAGTAAATAACACAATTTCGGGATTCACAGAGTGATCAAATATCCTGTAGCATAGGTGGCCTTGAATTTATTATGTAATCAAAGATGATCTTGAACTTTTGATCTTTCTGCCTTCACCTCCTTAGTGTTGGGATTATAAGCCTGGGCCACCATGTTTGGTGCTAGGGATCAAAGCCAGGGTCTTGTGTATGCTAGGCAAGCATTGTGCTAAGCGAGCAACATCTCCAGCTCCAGCTCCAGGAGAAACTTTATCAATTAAAAAAACAACATTAAAAAATAGAAAACATCCTCACATTTTAGCACATGTAAAACAAAGCATATTATTTCCTTAACTATACTCACTTTTCAGATTCAAGAATAATAAAGATCCCCGTGTCTGGCCTGCCCCGTGTGTTTCATCTGATCCTCCTGTTCTGGTGTGACCATTAGTGGGGCATCCCTTCACTCTCTTCTGCTGTCCAGTTGCCTGATCCTCACGGCACATATGAAGTTCAATCCAGCCAGGATGAGTTGGTTGACTTGTTGCTGGCTGCTCACGAGATGAGCTACTGGCTTGGCTTTAGAGAACTAGTGTGAAGCAAAAGTGATTTTTTTTTTTTAAATTTTTTTAGCAACAAATGAATGTCAGTGAGGCCACACCAAGAGGCCCACAGGGGTGGTATAAACAGAAGCAGGCTCACTGTGCTAACTTTCCCTGCTTATGTCAGTTGCTGGGACATTGCCTATGGAAAGAGGTGGTGGATGAATCTGTCTTGTTGTATCTGAGGATCTCTCTCCTCCTTTCTCTTGCTATATAATACACACACAAATGTCACCTAGTGATTCAACTCTGTAGAACTTCCCATGTCACATTTGTACCCTGTCACAGTTTCCTGACTGTGGAGCTCTCTGTCCTAGACCACAAGCAAACTTGCTGTTGGTTATATGAACAAATGAATCCTATAGAGACATAGGCAGACATCCGGTACCCCCTTCACTACAGGATATGATTATCATGGACATTGTCATCATCTGAGACTGCTGCCTTTGTGAAGACCCGGCTCAGTTGTGCAACCCCATAACAAGTGGCAGGAAATAGCAATTCAATGAATGAACAGCCGAATGGATGAGTGAATGGATGCGTTCCACACCAGCTGTCGGAGGACCAAGCCCATTGCTAGTCTACCCAGCGTTGCCTATGAGGGGGAATTTTCACACACTGTACTGCATGCATCATCAAGGAAATGCTGGAAGACTTCTGAACAAAAACAGATAGCATCCCACACCCTGGAGGGTGTTCCATGTGTCTCAGTAAAGTATTCCCTGTGTCTGTTTCTGTTAGTGCTCCTCGTCCCAACTGCTGTGTTCACAATGGATGAAGTTCCTAAGTCAGGGAAAGGAATCATGGGGCTACTCACATTTTGATAAAGTCCCAAATAAATTGGGAGAAAGTAAATGCTGTAATAATTCCTAAATGCTACAACTATTAATAACACCCCAGCTATTAATAACACTCTGGATTGTGGCCCAGTAAAAACGTGTTGTGGTTTAGTCACATAGTCACAGTGGAGTGTCTGGCATGCCCTCTTGTTTCTATCACCCAGGAATGCCTGTCAAGTTCACATGAACTTGGTGTTGGCTTTGGGAGCACCTTCAATTTCTTTAGGGAGCATCATCAATTTAAAAGTCTAGATTTCCAAAACGTAATACATTCTTTTCTTTCTTTTTTTTTTTTTTTTTTAATTTTTATTTTCAGCAAATCAAAAAAAATTTAAAAAGCATTCAAACAGAATAAAATGAAAATAAACAAACAAGCAAAATATCAAGGGTCAGATATACTTATACAAGAATTCTATAGGGCCTTCAAACAAGCAACACTTTTTGAGTTATGTTTAAAAAAATTCAGAACCACAATAAGCTCCTTCACAAAGCAAATAATATTGAAATAGTGAAATCAAGTGTAGACCCAACAAAAATATATAAATTATAGTCCAATATCCCTCATGAATATACATACAAAAATTCTCATTGAAGTAGTTGCAAACTGAATACAAGAGATATAAAAAAAATAATATTCCATGAATAACTGAACAACTGTTTTTTTTTTGAAGACCGTACTCCATATACAGGCTGCATGTTTTGGGATAGCCCCCACTCCAGATGTTTGAGACCTACATGAAAACCAAGCTGCACATTTACAACATATGTGCAGGGAGGCCTAGGTTCAGCCCATGGAGGTAGATCTGTGTAGACTAGGTATGCTCCACGGTTGGTGATTCAGTCTCTGAGAGCTCCAAGGGTTCAGGTTCATTTACTCTGTTGATCTTCCTGTGCAGTTCTTATCTCCTTAGGGCCCACAATCCTTCCACCTATTCTTCTTTAAGAGTCCTCAAGCTCCATCCACTGTTTGGCTCTGGATGTCTGTATCTGTCTGAGTCAGCTGCTGGTTAGAGCCTCTCAGAGGACAGCTTGCCCTGTCTGTTCTCAGGCTGGAGGTTTAGCTCCTGGGAGCTCTGGTTGAATCTTTTGATACTCGTTCTAAAAAGGACAAAAACACCCTCACTTTGGTCTTCCTCCTTCTTCTTGAGTTTCATGAGGTTTATGCGTTGCATCTTAGGTATTGTGTGTTTTGGGGCTAATATCCGCTTATCAGTGAGTGCATACCATGTGTGTTCTTTTGTGATTGGGTCATCTCACTCAGGATGATATTTTCTAGTTCCATCCATTTGTCTAAGAATTTCATGAGCTCATTATTTTTAATGGCTGAGTAGTACTCCATTGTGTAAATGTACCACATTTTCTGTATCCATTCTTCTGTTGAAGGACATCTGGGTTCTTTCCAGCTTCTGGCTATTATGAATAAGGCCGCTATAAACATAGTGGAGCATGTGGCCCTGTTGCATGTTGAAATATCTTCTGGGTATATACCCAGGAGGGGTATAGCTGGGTCCTCAGGTAACACCATGTTCAATTTTCTGAGGTATCGCCAGACTGCTTTCCATAGTGGTTGTACCAGCTTGCAATCCCACCAACAATGGAGGAGTGTTCCTCTTTCTCCACATCCTCGCCAACATCTGCTGTCACCTGTGTTTTGGATCTTAGCCAATCTGACTGGTGTGAGGTGGAATCTCAGTGTTGTTTTCATTTGCATTTCCCTGATGACTAGGGATGCTGAGCACTTCTTTAGATGTTTCTCAATCATTGAGTTTCCTCAGTTGAGAGTTCTTTGTTCAACTCTCTACCCCATTTTTTAATAGGGCTATTTGATGGTCTGGAATCTAGTTTCTTCAGTTCTTTGTATACCTTGGATATTAGCCCTCTATCAGATGTAAGGTTGGTGAAAATCTTTTCCCAGTCTGTTGGTTCCCGCTTTGTCCTGTTGACCGTATCCTTTGCTTTACAGAAGCTTTGCAGTTTTATGAGATCCCATTTGTCAATTCTTGATCTTAGAGCATACGCCATTGGTGTTCTGTTCAGGAACTTTTCCCCTGTGCCCATATGATCAAGGCTTTTCCCTATTTTCTCTTCTATTAGTTTCAGTGTAGCTGGTTTTATGTGGAGGTCCTTGATCCACTTGGAATTGAGCTTTAATACATTCTTTTCATCCCGTTTACTGTTATAGTAATGGATTGCCACACAATTGACTGAGATACTCAAGGGCTGTTCCTCTGATACCCAGCTGTTCGTCTGGTGAAGCGTCACCTCCTCTAGACCCACTTTAGAACAACACTCCTGAGGGAATAGAACACTATTAACTCTGCATCCTTCTCTCTTTATAACCATGGAGTGGTGTCAGATGCAATGAGAGGTGTGCATGTCCTAGCGCACACTTATGAGGGAATGGAAGAGAGACATATAGGAGGAGGGTTTGGCAAGTGGGTTGAGGGTACCAGAAAGAAGATGGAGTTTAATTTCTATTTCTTCCATTTTTTTTTAAGCTGGGTGGCCTTAGGCAGGCCAAAACTTCACAGAGCCTCAGTGTCATCATAAGTAAATGGGGTTGATGATAGAAATAGCTGCCTCATAGGGAAAGTGTACTGAAACCACTACGAGTGTGGTGGTGCATATGCTATAGATGTGTACTCTGGAGGCAGAGGTATAAGGATGACACAAGTTTAAGACCAGCCTGGTCAATGTAGAGTGTTCTAGGCCAGCCAAGGCTACATAGAAAACCCTGCCTTAAATAACCTACAACCACCACAGTGACAGCACGTCATTGAGTACAGGCTGTGACACATAATAAAGCCACCAAAGCTAATCGCTTCTCCCCTGCATGTTTGCTTTTTCTTCAAGATATACTAAAGCAGGCATAAAAAGACTTAGCCTGGCATGTGCCCCTGTCAACACTGAGGGCTCCATATTCAGCTTGGGATGAGTCTTCTCCCTGGAACAAAGTGAAATGAACAGACAGACCCTGGAACACTGTCCATCAGGGAGCCCTGTTCTCTAAGTCACATCTGCGATGCATCCTGGGGATAGTCTGCTTCTTCAAGTACTGAGTATTCTGGAACAAGGTAAGAGTTTAACTCACCAGGGTTTCTGGAATCTAAAGCAAGGGTTGTACAAAGCAGGAGGCAGGAGAGCCTTTGGTAGAGAAAGTCCGGCACAGACAAGCCCTAATGCAGTCTCTGGCTGTTGAGATATAGCCTAGGGTTCTCTCCCCTAAAATGGGACTGTGTGTGCCAGAGGCAGGGGAAATCTGTGTCCACAGCCTTGCCTTGATTGAGCTGCAGTAAAAACTATCATGCTCTCAGGACTCGGACAATGAATGCTGCTATCTGGTAGTGCTGAGGACTGGGAAGCCAATAATAGGACTCCTTGATACTCAGGTTCTGATGAGTGCCTGTGTCAAACCTGAAAATTGCAAGGAGAAAAACTAAATCCACAACTGTTTGATTAAAGCAAGCTTTATTTAGTACTGACCAGGAAGATGGACACTGACAGGTCCATACCTGGGATTCCTAGAGAAATGGCCCTGAATGAGGACAGTCAGGAGCCTATAAAGGCCAAAGTCACAAGGCTACGTAATTTCTGCCTTTGTCCAATTGGAGGCAAGCATACGTCCTGATGATGTACCTCCTGCTTACCTGTGATCAAGCATAACCTTGTTTAATGAAGTGCAAATACGTGGCTTGTTATTTGATATGACTAACATTCCAGGAAGTTATCTGTCCTTGGGGAAGTGTGGCTTACTTCATCCCTTACACCTACTTTTGGTAGCAGAAATTTACCCCCATAATGGCTCTACAAGGCAGGAAGAAAGCTAGACAGCTCTCCAGAGCTTCCTTTTATCAGGGTACTAATCCCAATTGTCAGGGCTCTGCCCTAAGAGCCCAATCCAGTAACTTCCCAAATGCTTTACTTCAAATTGCCACCACATTGAACCCAGGCTTTAATACATGACTTTGAGGAGATACTCACACCTCGAGCCGACAAGGAGCTGATGTGAGCCTCAGATTAGCAAACTGTAAGCAATGAGCTCAGAGCTTGGAGTCTTGTGACTAATCTCGAGATCTCAAGGGACCTTTGCAGGTCCTGATTTTCTTACTTGTGACAAAAAGATAGTTTCTGAGGGGTTTTCTTTCTCTGACATCCTGTGGCTGGTAGATGGCAGAGTGGAGGAAAATAATGGTCCTGGTGATCTGCTATTTAACAATATAGTTAGCTTTCTGTAACTATAAAAAAATACTTGAGATAATGAACATATATATATCTCATATAATATATATAATATATATTATGAACACACACACACATTTTATATATAATATGATAAATATGTTATATATATGTTCATTAAAATACTGGTCTTGGTGATCTGCTATTGTTAGTTAGCTTTCTGTCACTATAACAAAATACTGGAGATAATAAACATATATATATAATATATAATATATAATATATATTATGAACACACACATATATATATGATATGATATGATATATATGTTATATATAAGTTCATTAAAATACTGGTCTTGGTGATCTGCTATTGTTAGTTAGCTTTCTGTCACTATAACAAAATACTGGAGATAATGAGCATATATATATATATATATATGTTAATGATATATATTATGAACAGATATATGATATAAATAATGAACACATATATATTATTAATATATATGTATTCATACATTTATATATACATGCCCTGCCTGAATCCCTGCCTTGAGGCCTGCCAACCTTTCTCACCACACTGTCACCATTGTCAGGAAACCAAAAGGTAAGAGGAAACTGGAGAAACTCATCTTCATCGATTTCATGAAATATATGTATATATACATACATACATACATACGTAAGTGAATGAGAGTTACCAGGCCTGTGATGGTTTACCATAGCAGGATTATGAGGTAGAGCAAAATAGGACCAGAGAGTGAAAGAAAAGAGGGTGGAGTCCCATTGTCCCCTTCAGCTACCTGTCTCCAGTGACCTAAGGGCCTCCCTTGAGGCCTCTTGAGAGTACCACCCCAGGGACAAATCCTGAGACCTGTGGGTCTTTAAGGGGCACTGAGGACCCAAACAGCATCAGTGTCCTGTGAGCGTCATCTGCTTGTCACTCTCTTTAGTGCCAGAGACATTTTTAATGCAGCTGCAGAGAGGACAGACTTCAGGGAAGGGATTCAGGCAGGGCATGTAGGATGCTTTGAGGGTGATATATATTCAACCCTGTCTCGAAAAACCAAAAAAAAAAAAAAAGAAAAAAAAAATAAATCCCCATGTCCTCTTCAGGGACTGGAACAAAGGGTATAGGTCATTGTTGTTTGGGATGCACAGGGGAAGGAGTGGGGCCAATGAGAAGAAGGAGGCAATATGCGTGGAGATCTAAGCTGAACACGTCAGCACTAAGGGTAAGAAGAACTAGATCCCACGTTGTGGAGCATTATGCTGAAGGAAGGGCGTGGCCATTTATCTCCTCTTCTGCTCATTGGTGGAGGCGCGTTCCTTTGGGATGCTACGTTCCTGGTACTTGTGACTATTTTCCTGAGGGGCTGAGCATGCTTCCACAGAGCCAGAGCTAGAAAAAGTCCCTAAGAAGAGGAACATTAGAGGCAAGGGCTGCCAGCCTTCTTTGCACACCTTCCCACAGCTACCAGTGAGCTCAGAACAGGGCGGAGAGAATAGGGTACCTAGCCGCGATGCCTGTTGCAAAGGCAACACAGGGTCTAAGTGCACGTGCCTTTTGGCTTTAGGTGGTGGTGTCACTGAATGTGAAGGGAAGGCAGGTTTGAGGTGCTTTTTGGATGGGAAGCTGATTTCTCCACCATTTACACAAATGGTTACTACTGTCACTTGGTTTTCTGAGGTTTGGGTAGGCTGCGTTTGTCTTGCATGTCTTTTGAGGCATCCTTGGATCACACTTGTGAGTAGGAAGGACAGGGGCAAGAGCCAGTGAAGAGGGAGTCACCAATGCCCCAGGTTATTCTAGAGCCAAACCTGCTCTTAAAGTAGCTCTATGTTGAGCCCAATGCTGGACCTCTGTGAGTGCCGGTATATAGACACGTCCTTCAAAGGTGTGTGTGCTTGGGCCAGGCAACTCTTCATCTGAGACTCCCAGTGTTGTTATCACGATGTCCGCTTTTTAAGAATCAGGCTTCTATATGCCAGGTACTACTGTAATGCTGTGGGAAGCAGTGGGCAAGAGAGGGCTGATGAGACAGACAATAACTAAGCTTGCCAGGACAGGGATGTACAAGGCAGAAGGTCAACTAGGGTAAGTCTAGTGAATGCTGCAGCATAAAGACTAAGGAACAGAGGCACTGGTGGAGGCCTGGAAGTTAGAGCAAGCTGATCTGGACATTTTATGGGCAGCACAGCCTGTCCCTTGCTGGATTCCCTGGGAGTCACTTCCTGAGCAGCACAGTCCCATCTTTTGGCTACAATTACAGCTTCTTTGCAGTAGTTAGGGGGAGCTTCTGTCTCTCCCATGAGAAATATACCTTGAGAACTTTTGCTTTTGTATGTACGTGGAGCACACTCTTAGGGGTCAGGAAATGATGTGATTGGCCTATATAGCTGGAGGTCGGCTGGCTTTTCATAGAAGAATTGGCGCTGCCCTAAACCTGATCATTAACCCTGGAAGGGGGTGAATAGATAGATGTTATGGCTGAGATTCCTCTCTCTCTCTCTCTCTCTCTCTCTCTCTCTCTCTCTCTCTCTCTCTCTCTGTGTGTGTGTGTGTGTGTGTGTGTGTGTATGTTACGTGTCTGTCTGTGTCTGTGTTTGTGCACATGCTTTCCTGCAGACCCAGAAGCTGTGACCTTCTTTTTCAGTCCCCTGCTCGGGTGGCCCGGAATAGTCTTGGCATCCTCAGTCAGACCTAGACTCCACAGGCTGCCTTCCCCTCAGCCTAGACCCTTGTTTGCAAATGCAGGTCAAATATCCCTCACTCAGGATGATAGTCTCAAGTTCCATCCATTTGCCTGCAAATTTCATGATGTCTTTGTTTTTTTTAATAGCCGAGTAGTATTCTATTATGTGAATGTACCACATCTTCTTTATCCATTCTTCAGTTGAGGGACATCTAGGTTGTTTCCAGTTTCAGGCTATTACAAATAAAACTACTATGGACATAGTTGAGCAACTGTTCTTGTGGTACAGTGGAGTATCTTTTGGGTATATGCCCAGGAGTGGTATAACTAGGTCTTGAGGTAGAACTATTCCCAATTTTCTGAGATATCACCAGATTGATTTCCAAAGCGGTTGTACAAGTTTACCTTCTTATCAGAAATGGAGGAATGTTCCCTTTGCTCTACATCCTGACCAGCATGTGCTGTCACTTGAATTTTTGATCTTAGCCGTTCTGATTGGTATAAGGTGGAGTTTCAGGGTAATTTTGATTTGCACTTCCCTGATGACTAAGGACATTGAAATTTTCTTTAAGTGCTTCCTGGCTGTTAAGAGATTCCTCTGTTGGGAATTCTCTGTTTATCTCTGTACCCCATTTTAAAATTGGGTTATTTGGTTTGCTGGTATTTAGTTTCTTGAATTCTTCAGATATTTTGGATATTAGCCCTCTGTTGAATGTAGGGTTGGTGAAGATCTTTTCCTATTCTGTAGGCTGGTGATTTGTCCTATTGGTGATATCCTTTACCTTACAGAAGTTTTTCAGTTTCATGAGGTCCCATTTATTAATTGTTGATTTTAGTGCCTGAGATGTTGGTGTTCTGTTCAGGAAGTTGTCTCCTGTACCAATGCATTCATGGCTATTCTCTACTTTCTCTTGTGTTAGATTTAGTGTATCTGGTTTTATCCATTTGGACTTGAGTTTCTGGCCCAGTGATAAATACGGATCTATTTGTGTTCTTCTATATGTAGACATCCAGTTAGAACAACACAAGATTCCACTTACCAAAGTTAAATCAAGATCAGGTAAACAATGTAAATAGTCCTATAACCCCTAAGGAAATAGAAGCAGTCACAGATAGTTAAGTGGTGAGCGCCTGCAGTGAGGCGGGGCTCCCTGTCCCAGGATTGTATCTCCTTTGCCTTCTATCTGGAGGCTGAGGCACAAGGAATGCTCAGCTCAGGTGATGGGCAGAGCTGCTAATGCTAGCCAGCTCTCCTGGTTTCTGTATGTTCCAACACAGAAGTAGGTGTTAACAAGTAAATGAATATATGAATATACAACCATTTATGCCCACCAACCCCAAACACCCCAAGTTCCTCTGAATCAACTGGTCCGCCAATACTTCTGTGTCAGGGGGCCCCTGGTGGCTTTGAGTGGGGGTCTGGAGCCCTGCCTTGTTTCCCTAAGTGGTGTCATTCCCTGCCCCATACCCTGCTCTCTGTCTTCTTTCTCCTTCTCCTCTCCATTCAGCTGGTAAAACATTTTAGGGTTGTCAGATATAGCAAATTAAAAAAATTAGATTTCAAGAAAATGAACAAACATAATTTTCTTTTTTTATTGTTTGAGAATTTCATACACGAATGTAATGTATTTTGCTCAAACCCAACCCCTATTCCCTCCCCTCAAATTTCTCCTCTATTCTTCCCATTCTCACCTTCCCCTCTCAAATGTATGTGTTCTGTTTTTTAAATTAAAAATACATTTTTTCATATGATATATTCTGTTTATAGTTTTTTCTCTCCCCACGCCTCCCAGTTCCTCCCTACCCATTCAAATCCATACTCTTTCTCTTTCTTTATTTCATTCTTTCTCTCATTAGAATACAAGCAGGCATCTAAATAATAATAAGATAAAATAAAAATGAACCAGAATAAGACAAAACAAACAGAAGAAAAAGAGACAAAGAAAAGGCACAAGAAACACACATAGAAGCAGGGACACACAGAGAAATGTCAAACACACAAAACCAGAAGCCATATTGTTCGTTAAAGACATGTAAGGTTAAAAAAAAAAAAAGTCCTGACAAAACATCAAAGAACCTACAAAATGCCATTGAACTTCTTTTCTGTTGTTCATCTACTGTTGGGCATGGGCCGTACCCTGAAAAGTGGTTTTATATCTAGTGAGAATTAGTTGGAGAGAACTAATTTTTTACTTAAGAGCAGTTATCAATTGGAGATAGCTTCAGTTGGGGTGAGGGATGGGGTTGTGGACACTTCCCTTCCCTCTTAGTACAGGAGCCAATCTGGCCCAGACCTGTGAAGACTCTGTGTGTGCCAAGACTTCACATGTGCATCAGTCCTGTTGTGTCTAGAAGTCCTTGTTTCCTTGGTGTCCTCTATCGCCACTGGCTGGTACAAACTTCCTTCCTGAGCCCCGAGGAGAAGCATTTGCTGGTGACATTCCATTTAGGACTGAATGTTCCAAGGTCTCTCTCATCCATACATTGTTCAGCTGTGGGTCTCTGTATTTCTTCCCATCTATTGCAGGAGGAAGCTTCTCTGCTGATGGGCGAGAAAGACAGTGATCTATGAGTATAGCAGGATGTCACTAGGAGTCATTATATTGCTATGTTCTTTGTGTTGTGGTTTTAAACCTACTGGGTCTACTTAGGACTCCCTGTATGATCATGGCATAGGAAGTGGAGCATCTATTGGTGTTGGGAGCTGACTCCTAGCAGAAAGCAGCTATCATCTTTGCAGCCATCTCAGGCCATACACCCTGACAAGAGACTTGTTTTCAACAGCCCACAACAGCCGAGTACACTCTGATAAACATCTTGTTTTTCACCCGTACTTGTTTTGTTGTATAGTGTCCCCAGCTGCAAGGCACACGTGGTAAAGTGTCTTCAGCTGTGTTCCCCTGCTTGTCCACGGCTGCAAGGCACGTGGTAAAGTGTCTATATACTCATGATTTCTTTTCAGTAAAAGGGACTTGAACAGACCTCTCTGTCTTGTCTCCATTCTTCGTGACTCTTGCCCTTCCATCCCCACTATCTCTCTTGCTAGACCCTGACCCGCAGGTCAAAGCAGCAGCTCTGGGCGGGAACAAAATGGCGCCTCAACATTGGAGCTCCAGTAAGTGGGATACAGTGAAGGAGACCGCGGAAATTGGAAGCGTGCATCCTCACTCCTGCGCTGGAGACCCTGTTGACTGACCCGAACGGACCAGGTCTTTACATATTGGATAGTCTATCAAGGGGCACATCCCTGAAGAAAACTGACATTATTTCCCCAGTAGCTGTTAATCGCCAATAGCTTCTTAGCCAGGAATGGGAATTCTTGAGGTTTCCCCCATCTATGCTGGGATTTTGATGGGTTAATTTTGTACAGGATTTGTGCTTCAGGCCCTTTGTATCTCACTGAGATCCCAGTGTGGAGACCAGTCCCTTCTGAGCCAGGGTTGCTTCCAGAGAAGTATGGAGAGAGCTGAGTTAGAGACAGGAAGACATTTCTGCTTCCTGACTATGGATGTGATATGAACAGCTGTCCCAAGCTCCTGTCACCTTGGCTTCCCCTGCATGTGGGCTATGTGTATTCTCAAACTGTAGTTTATTGTCATAGCAACAAGAAAAGTAACAAATTTAGAGCTTACCATGGGGTAGGCATTATGCTAAACTTTTATGTGTATTAACTTCTCCACCTACCTATAGATGTAGATATTAACATGAGTCCAGTTTACAGATGAAGAAACTGAGAAATGAAGAGACCCCAAAGGGATGTCATGTTGCCCTTCAGGCAGACAGTTTGTGATCCTTAAAGACCGAAGGACCAGCTTCCTTTCTGGGCTTCTCTGGTTTGGAGATTTATCCAGGGCAGCACAGTGCACTCAAAGGACAGGCTCCGTGTGAGAAAGCTGGGGATTCAATTTTGTGCTGGTAAATATCTAACCAGCAATTTTACAGTGTTTGCCCATTTCTATGGTGTAAATTCTCTCCAGCAGGATCTATTTCAAACTCCAGTTCATCATGGTGTTAGAGAAATGCACACAGCCGACTTACTTTACAGGAGCCAGTATAAGCCGGTTTCATCAACCATGGGGGTTATAGAAAAATGTTTACCTTTCCAAGGGAGAATGAGGGAAATGAGTTGTTATATAAACCAAAGGCTTGAGCTAAGCCTACAACGGCTCTTACTATCAGTGCTATGATTATTTCCTAATATGAACTGTCTCATGTGTCAATTGGGCAAACTTAGCTTTATGCTCATATATGCAGTAGGCACACTTTGTGCTGAATGAATCTTGTCTTTATGTCCTCTACTTAAGCCAAACATTTCCCTTCCTTCATGCTCTAGTGGTTCTCAAACTTACTCAGGCTTTGACCCTTGGATACGGTTCCTCATGTTGTGGTGACCCCTAAACCATAACATTGTTTTTATTGGTTCTTCATAACTGTAATTTTGCTAAGGTTATGAATTGTATTGTAAACATCCGTGTTTTCTGGTAGTCTTAGGCAACCCCCTTGAAAGGGTTGTTCAACCACCAGAGAGGTTGTGACCCACCAGTTGAGAACCACTGCTCTAGACAGTTCTGTAAGTTTGATTTCTTCAAAGCCTACTTTTAATGGTGGTCCTTTGTAGAACTATGAAAGGACAGCATAGTTTTTGGTTGAGCACTGGCTAGAAATCGCCAGAGCCCCCAGCTGATACTAAGGGGACGGCATGCATTTTGCTATGCTCACAGACTCCAGACTCTTGACACGAGGCCAAAGACCTTCCATAGAGTGGGGTCCTCAGTCACATAGGACAACGCCCACTAGCCCATCCACAGGTAGAGGGCGTGACTACAGGCCATGGAGCCTCAAGACAGATCTCCATATTAATGAGGTACCTAAAGGCCAGAGAGATGTGACTAATTAAACATTCCTTCCCAGACCCTCCTCCTTGCAAAAGGTATTTCAACCTCAGGCCCGCCTTGAAAATACCAGGGTATAGTTTTCATTTTCCGCCATAACAATAAGTATCTTAAGACCATGGACTATTTCTCTTCTTTGAGACCCACTGTGGGGAACAGTGGTGCAGGCCTCAATTTCCAGAGCCACTCCCTAATCTCCCGCTGACAACCTCTTGACATTCCCAGCCATGGAGATCAGCCACCTAAGCCAAGCTAGCCGTGACCCAGCCAAGCAAGCCATAGAGACCAAGCCAAGAACTCTCATCTCTGCAGGACATCAGACTGTGCTCCCCCACCCGGAGCAGAGTCCTGTGGCTTCACACAGCCTGATGTCTACCCAACGCCAGCATGGAGTGAACACAGTCAAATTCCCACACCTCTGTCCCCACGAGAGGCCCTAGCCTTGTGGTGAGACAGACGTGGGACCCACACATCAACCCAACAACAGGACTTATGCACAATACAACTTAACAGTCCTTTAAACATGTTAACCTCTCTTCTAGCCCACCACCCACCAGAGGTAGTGGGAAAGAAAGGACACGGGGGAAGTCAACCTGTTTAGAAATTGTTCTTGGAGCAAATCCCATCTGGGTTGTCAGGAAATTAGCTGTTCAGTTCACAGGTCAGCAGTGGCATCTCCATCCACTAGCAAACACTTCACAGATATACCAGCAGTCCAGTTTGGTAGAGTTGTCATAGCAAACAGTGTAAATGTCCATGATTCATTGAAGAATGGTATCCTGGACTCAAATAGAATGTAAATAAAGAGTGTTCTATTCTGCAGAAGTCCAGCATGCTGGGGTCTACCATCTACAAAGATGGAGAGACACCCAGGTGAGCTCACAGACCAAATTTAAAGCATATTAGGGGACTTTCTGGGTAGGTGACTTCTCTCATTGGTTCTATCTCTAGGGACATTCCAGAACCATTGCTGAGGATGTGTGGAAACTGCTGCTGACCCATTTTTCCTTGCCTCAGGCCAGGTAGCGGGGCAGCTTCTGAGACCTGAACTTGCCTGGACTTGCCCAGTTCTTGGAAACAGAGATTTAGGCCTAAACTCCTTAACTGCCAATTTAAAGCCTGTCAGGGAGTCAGCCTGTCTCAACAGGAATCATGACCTATCAAAGATTGCCAGGTCTCAGGTGAATCAGCACAAGTCAGGAGGAGAGATTTGAACCAGCAGGGATGCCAGGAGAAGTTCTCTGCTATACCTCTCTCAATGAATTGAAGATCAGTGAAGATGTGAGACCAAGAAGCGTTGCATAGCTAGCTCTATCAGCAAGCCCTGTCAAACCTCCATCTCTCTCCATTCAGTCCTATTTATACACCCTCCAAACATCATGTGCCCTTCACGGTCTTGCCTCAACACCTGTTTTGCCTTAGCACATGATTCTGACTTAGTAAAACCCCACGTGAGTGTGTATTAGCTGACATCACTCTGCAATCAGCCTGGGTCTGCGGAAGCGGCAAGAAGCTGCCAGCACACCACCAGAAGTTCTTTGGTGCATTTCTCTCTAGTGAGTCCCAACATATGGAGCTCAACAATGCAAGTAAGGACATGTGTGTCCTTAGCGAAGAATCTTTCATCATGTGTCCTTTCATGTGCTTGCTTTAGCAGAACATCCTTTCACCTGTGTCTGCTTCAGGAAAACCCTCCTTCATGTGTCTGCCCCAGCAAAAACGCCATCCAGCACAAACGACTTTCCAAAGAATCCTTAAGTTTCCACTTCACAGGTCTGCTTTTTCAAGGATGCCTCTCTAATTATTCTTCTGTGCACTTCCCTTTCTCCAAAGTTCTGTAGTAAAGTGGGCATGGCTTTAAGGAGATGGGCCTTGGGCATGACTGCTCTCTCATGACAGGGAGCTACAGCAGCTTCCAAGACCAGGAGTGGGCCAGGGCGGGTGCCAGGCCTTGCGCCAAATCTCTTAGGTTTCAGCAATAAATCACCCCACCTCTAAAATCTTGAAGGTGACCTATTTTATTCAGCCCAGGTAGCCAAGCAGCAGATAATTGCCCACTGAAACAGAGAATAACACAGACAATTGATCATCAGATAGATGTGCTAAGTACCCTAACTTCTTTGTCCTTTCAGCTTTGCCACCTGTAGGGTGGGTATAACAATTCCCACCTCATAGCGGTTTTGAGGATTAAATGTGTTAGCTTATTAAACATTTAGAACGGGCCTGCCACTTACTGAGTGTGAAAAATGTTTGCTACTGTTGTTATTATAGATTGTACTAAGAGGTGGGAGAACTCTCAGCTTCAAGCTCCTTTTCAGAGCTGGGGTACTGGTAGTTATGAGGAAGTCTGCTGAATAGGAATCTGCTTGTGTTTCCCTCTTGCTGGGTGCTGTAGAGGAAAAAAAAAAAAGCAATTCAATGATACTTGCAAAGATACAGCCAGGAAGGTTTATTCGGGACCAGTTTGATAGGTTTAAAGACTGCAGTAATGGGATTGTGCAGTGTGGATAGAGATTGGGTTCAACCTCAATGCAGCAGGGCAAATGGGAATTGATAAGCAAGGGTAGAGCAGCCTCAGTGGATGGTGAATTACTATTCTTCAGGGCTTACAGAACATCTGGCTAAGCCCACCTAACAGGATTCTCACTGAAGAATGCTGAGATGGACAGGCATCAACCAGAGAATGATGGGAATTGATGTTTCATCTGACATGAAGAGTGTGTGTTTTCAAGAGTGAGTGAGTGGGGTACCACATTGACTTGGCCTTAGGTATTTGTTAAAACTGTATTTTACAGATAGGTCCGAGAGTAGACTTAAAGCTCCTAATAGTCAGGATCTTGACTAATGGTGACCTGATAAAGAATTGTGGTCAAGTTCAGAATCCCAAATCCTTCAGGGCTTGGAGCCTTCTTGTCCCAGCCACATACACAGATCTATGTTTGTGTCATAATTTGACCCTAAGATATCAAGGACATTAGAAATAGATGAACGATGTATCTAGCATTGTGGCCAAAGAGTACAGGGTAACTTCATTGAGTACTTATTTTATTTTTTTGTATCTCAAATGAGTTTCTGAGCTCACAAGAAACCTGAGGCCCACCCTGGACAGGGCAAATAAAGGAGGAGGCAACATACTGCCACAGGGAAGTGCTGGCCTGGGCCTTGCCTTTAGTTTAGATCTGCTCTGTCTGCCTAGATGTTTGTGGCTAGAGCAGCTGTTATTCCTGAGATTCACTAGAGATAAACCAATTCCACAATTTTGGACCAACATTGAAGCAAGCTTTATTAAATAGTAAATATTGGCTAAGAGGTAGACTTTGGTCAGGGCTATTCCCAAGAATTACACAGCTGAGAATGACCTTGAGTCACGTGTTGCAGGGATTTCTAAGAACAAACCTATAGGCCATCATATGTTCCCATGAGACTGTTAGTTTTTTCCAAGAACTACAATTCCCAGCATCCCAGGAAATTATCTGGTTCTTGGTCAGGTGGGACTTACAGGTTAATTTTGGGCATTACACAGCCCTTGTCTCTCTCCCAAGATGTCAGTGTCTCAGCTGTAAATGGAGGGATGAGCCCCATTATCTCTGAAAGTTCTTTGCATCTCGAAGAACTGTCCATTCTGTCTCTTGGTCATGAAGATCAGAAAAACTAACAACAAAATACATTGACTTGGTATGCTGGATAGCTTTATGTTAGTTTTTTTGAGACAGGTTCATTCTATGTATCCTAAGCTGGTCTAGAGTTTACCATGTAGCTCAGACTGGCTTTAAACTCATCATTATCCTTTTGTATCAGTGTTTCAAGACATTATGGATGTAAGATACCACATCTGGCTCAATTAAACAAGCTTAGAATTGCTTGGGACCAATCATTCATCATCTTTGTTACTGTGCGGGGAAAGCCTGCCTGGAAGTGGAGTGAACTCAAGGAAAAACAACAGCAAGAAGAGATTTCCTATTGATATAATTTGGGTTTCTGCATGGAGCTAAACCTTGGGCTTTCCATTTGTTTGTTCTAGCAATTTCTTCCTTTTGACTATTTCAATTTGAGTTGGATTTCCGTTAATTACTTTTTTGTGCAAAGTTCTATCACGTGCAGTGTCCAGTGAATATATTATCATGTCAGGATGATATGGTAGATTCTTTATGTTCGGGGTAGTCTAAGTACCAGCAGCACCTGCACGTCCTGGGAGCCAATAGGTCCATGATAGCCCTATAGAATCACAGCCTGCTGAGACCCACTACTAGGGCTTGGTGCAGCAGTTGAGAGGTTTCATACTTCTGTACTTAGCATGGAGTGGAAACCTGCCTCTCTGAAGGGCACAGCAAAGGAATTCTTCAGAGGTGATGGTGGTCATGCGGAAATGAAATAAGGACTGCCCTTCTGGATACAGGGCCTAGAAGTTGGCTGTATCCACGGATGGAGCCCACAAGGACCCAGAGAGGGAATTTCTACCAAATCGTGCATGTTTCTTTTCCTACCACTACAAAATATCTTCTTTATGCCCTCATAACACAGAAAACAACATGAATATTTTTATATACTTTCAAAGGTTCAGGTCATCTGCACATGAGTACAACCAGAATCCTGGACTGAATACACACACACACACACACACACACACACACACACACACACACACACACAGAACCATCAACTGCCTCCAAAATATGTTGTGAGTTTTCATTTTCCTTTTAAGATTCATCATTGTAGTGAATCAATTTACCCTGGAACTAATCCAGATGTTTCTGAAAACCAGTCAACTGGAAGGAAGTAGGGATATTAGAAAAATTCTCTGGCTTAAACCTGAGCAAAATAGTTGGTAACTGGGACTTCATTCTATCTGGCTGCTGTGGGGATTTGGCCTGTGGTCTTATGTTTCCAGTGACTGGTCTGATGGTGTGTTCTTTTCCATTTCTCTGAGTGATGACATCACCACGACCCATGTGGCATCTGTGACCAATTATAGATAGGTCCAAATGGCATCCTTAGGATGTTAGCAGGTGGCAGAGGTCTGTGTACATGAAATGTCAAAAAGATGGAGGCATCCTTAGGGAAGGAGGGAGACCTACAGGGAGTTGCTGGGAATTTTTGGTGTTTGTTTTCACGAATTTTAACTGCTGACAGACCTTGCTGGAGAACAGGCAGAGGTATGGGCGGGGGTGGGAGGGAGCCGGAAGCTGGGTTTTCCTGCTGCCACTCAGCAGCTTATTAGGGATTCTAATCAGGCAGAAATATTTTCCTGTTGCTCATTACAAACTCTAACAAGGTCCCAGCTCCAAGTCGGGTCTGCTTTTCTCTTTCTGGGGATAACAATGAGCGGCATATTGGAGTCTTTGGTAACTCATTTGTTACAACCTGTTATTTACAGGTTGGGAAAGCTCTGGGATAGGGAGGCCCAGGGGAGAGCAGGAAAAGAATGCCGTGTGTGGCAAGGCAGCCAGACACAGAGCTTAGTGGACACCTAGAATTTTTTAAGGAATCTGAACTCTGCTATATATGTGAGATACAGACAGGTGTCTTTCTTGTGCTTGGAAGCAGGGAGTTTCATGGCCATGTGCTAGTTGGGGGAACAGTAGCAAGTCACCATCTTGCCTTGGTTTATAAGGGAAGTCTTCAGACTTCTGCTTTGCAGGTTTCATGGTTATCACACTTAGTGATCCAAGATATATTTACATGTTAATCACTTTCCAGCTTAAAAATGGTCCTCGGCTCCCTCATTCCCATTCTTTCTATCTCAGTTACTTTATTTGTTCATCAGGAATTTTAAAAAATAACCTGACCCAAACTAGCGCTATTCCAAGACTATCTCCCATCTCAAATTCTCTATTTAAAACATATAAGGGATGATTTCTGCAATATCTTATGAAAATTGTTAGTTCACCTTCTTCTTGATAATTCCCACTGAATATTCAAGTTCTTTCTGTTCTTAGAGCTCATCCATGGTTATTCTGACTTTCACTGGATGTCCATATCATCACCTAAATAGGGATTAGTAAACTCTAGCCTGTAGACCCAATCTGGCCCATCATCTATCTTTACAAATAAAGTTTCACTGGGACACAGCCATATTTATCCACTAACATATTGCATATGTTAAATAGAATAACAGAAGATAACAGCAGTATAACTGGAAAGGAAGTGGACACGTAATTCCCTTCAATGAAGTATATTAGAATTAGTCTCAGGGCCATGATTGGGCCTAAAGGAGGGAGGGAGAGCATTAGACAGCAATAATACAATGTGTGGAGATCTAAAACATAATGAGACCTTGGGAGGGAGAAGAAACTTCCCTCTGGAGCATGGAAAGGAGCTTCATTCAAAGTGAGAATGAGAAAGAGAGAGACAGAAGGGGGGGGGCAGGAGAGGATGAAAGAATGGGGGTGTGTGGCAGAGGAGCCTTCAGACAAAATGCCCCCTGAGGAGTCTCCTTCAGACCAAACAAAGGAAACAAAGGAAAGACCTGATCTTTTAGAACCCTTCAGAGGTGGTGGGTAATTTCTATCATGTGATTTATGTCAACACAGCTGATTTGACAAGGAGCATGGAAGAGCTGGTATGGTAAATTGAAAGCTGTCAAAGCTTAGGGTACAGACTGTGTTCCACAGAGAGCCTCTGGGAGGAATGGGTGGATTCAGGCTGTAGGGTGTGACATCAAAGTGCAGCAGGCCGGTGTTCTAACAGTCCTGGGCTGCTTTTCACCACAGAAGAAAAACCAAGTTGCAATAGAGACCATATGAACTTCAGAGCCTAAAATACCTACTAACTCCTTTACAGAGGAAAGGCACATCTGTCCTCACTTAAACCATAAAATTAAGCATTTAAATTTATAGGATGCATTCTTGAATTCTCATGAAACCTTTTGAGATTATTTTTTTCTCTTCTTCCCCTCCATTCCAACTCGCCCATCTTTCTCGCTCTGAACTCTCCTCACATTTCTTCTGTTTCTTTGATGTTTTTCACTTTCGAAAAATTTCAAATAGTCATTTATTTATGTGTCTGTTTTGCATAATACTCATATGCAAAGCCTTGCAGGGCAGAATCTCATTAGAGCCATCCCTGCATCTCTTCAAGACTCAGCAGAAGGGGAATCAGGAAATAACTTTGCTGTTTGCAGAATCTGAGATGACTTCTTACTGGCTCCTCTGAATTACCATGAAGACCTCAGGAGTTTTGTGCAATGGTATGACATTATGAAGAGCCACTCTCCATGAGCCTTGAGGGTAGCTAATCTTGCCCTTGAATTGAAAGCCACCAGAATCCACTTCCTTAGTAGGATGATGTGTCTCAGAGGGAGGGATACTTCGAGACATCACAGAAAAATGACAGGATGCTTTTGATTGTGGTTCATTGTTGTAAATATTTAATCTCAATCAGAGGTTGAGATCAACCCTGCCTTAGATTGGTTAGTTCCCAGAGAAGAAACACAAAACTTTTATATTTATAATAAGCCTTAATCAGCACTAGTGCTGGGCAGATATCTACCCTCTATGGTATTATGTTTACTTTCTGCTAATAACCCTGAGATATGACTTGCCGTGTTCTGCCTCGGCCAGCCTCTCAGAGGGCAGCCCTCATGGCCATGTTCTCATGATTCATCTACCCCATGGTGTATATTCCTCTCTTCACCTCTCTATTCTCCTTGTGGACTCTTGCCTCAGATGTCAAGTCCAGGAACCAAAACTCTACCTACCTCCTTTCTGCAGCCTATAGGCTATGGGCATCTTTGTTCAACCAATAGTTTTAAATTAAGGAACACAGTTACATAGCATCACTTGGTATATGTGAGGATTTCCTCATCCCTGAGGTAACTAGATCTTGGGGGCCATTATTTAGCATTACAATACATAGCAACAGACCAAACCTCAATAGTTCATTCTCTCCTTTCTTGTCTAGTGCAAGCCTATCTATGGAATTTTGGGTATATTTTTGTCTCTCAGTCTTCAGGATATAAAAATAACAATTTGGTGGTAGTTGGGATGTGTCCTTCAAGATACCCAGGCTTTAATCATGAACCTTGTGATTCTATTACTTTACAGAGCAAATGAGATTTTGGAGATATGTTTAGAACTATGGACTTTTAGATTATCCAGTTTAATCCTTGAAAGTCTATATGGGAAGTAAGAGGACAGGTCAGAGAGACATGGTATGGTAAGGACTTAGCCTGTTGTTTCAGGCTTTGAAGATGGAGGAGGAAGACAGAGGAGGCGACCAATAAGCAAGGAATGCAGGCATCCTAGAAGACTGAAATGCAAGAGAGAAAGATTCCTTTCCAGAGTCTACAGATGTTTTGATTCTCAGATTGAAGATACTTCTGTTCTATAGAATAGTTAGGTAATACGTTTGTGCTAGTTGAGACATCAGGTTCATGGTAATTAGTTACAGCAGCAGCAAAGTAACTATAGGTATGGTTATATTTTTCAACTGAAATGGCTGTCCCCTGTCACAAATGGTTCAATGACTCAGAGGTCATATCTGTACAGAATAAACTACACTACACTACACTACACTACACTACACTACACTACACTACACTAAAGTACCAAACACTAAATTAGTGCTGTCCAGAATTCTGGAGCTAAAGATAGTTGTTTTGGAAATCATGACCTTTGCCCTTTTAAAAAAACAGAGTTAAATGGGGCAAACGTGAATGGCAGCAACAATTTCATTTGCTAACAGTCTGTTTGGGAACAGAGGATGGACTGGCCTTGTTAGTTTGTTGTTGTTGCATGTGTATACTGTATAGTTTGGATTTCAGCAACAGCTTGGTATGATTTCAGTTCTCGGAGCACCAAGAACCCCAAAGTTCATGACGTGGGGTGATTTCCCCTGGGCATTTCCCAACTTACAAAATAATGGGATAAATTCCATATTGGTTGTCTATTGCTATAATACTACTGTATAGAAAGTCTGGTCCGATGTCAGTGACTTAAAACAATGACTGTAGTTGTGGTTGGGTGTGGGCTGACCAGCCCTACTGATCTGAGCTGGGCTCCAGTGCATGGCTTTGCTCATTCATCTGTGGTCAGCAAGTAGGTGAGCCAGAGGTTAATGGGGTAGGCTAGCCACAGCTGGATGGAATGGCTGCTCTCCACATGCCGGCTCATCCTCCTGAGACTTGGTTCTTTTCTTATTGATGAAGGATGCGGAGCGAAAGATGTGGACAGAGGCATTGAGGTCTTGTCATGGAAATGGCATACTCTTTAGACTCCATTGGTGAAAGAAGTGTGAATCAGCTCAAAGAACAGGGGACAGACTGAAGTCTGGGTGGGAGGACATGTCAGGGCATGCTGCAAATGCTGGGGAAGGATGGAGAACTTAGGTAATTTGTGTAGTCAAATTGATACAAAATTTCTATGAGGAGAAGACATTCTTAGTGGTTGGAGTAGGTTTGGCCCCAATATACTCATGTGTTTTTGAGTGCTTAGCCCACAGAGAGTGACACTATTAGGAGGTGTGTATCCTGTTAAAATAGGTGTGACCTTGTTGGAGAAAATGTGTCACTGTGGGGCAGGCTTTGAGGGCACCTAGTGCTCAAGTTTTGCCCAGTGTGGAAGAGAGAGTCCCCTCCTGGCTGCCTTTGGATCAAGACGTAGAACTCTCAGCTCCTTCTCCAGGACCATGTCCATCTGCTTGCTGCCATGCTTCCTGCCATGATGATAATGGACTGGATATCTGAACCTGTAAGTCAACCCCAATGAGATGTGTTCCTTCATAAGAGTTGCCTCTTATTCCTGGTGTCTCTTCACAGCAACAGAACCCTAAGACAACATTCTTAGTTACAAATAGCTCTTGAAGACTTAAGGAAATGTATTCACTGCCCACACCTGGACTCTCTTTGTGGTCCACGAGAACATTCTATATGGTAGCCTTTAGGAAGCCTACTGAGCTCTCAAATCAGTGTGTGCCCCCTCTCCACCCCAGATATGCCAGCTAGAGTTGTCCCTATGAAGTACCAGTCACCAGACCTTCCTTGTCTGTGTGTTGTGGGTGACCAGCTGGCTTGATGGATGTGCCTTCTGCAAACCTTTTCTTGGCCTCTGTTGCAGCATCAACATGAAATGAACTCACTAATACTCAGAGCTACAACCCTTTCCCCTTTCCTCAGACTGATGCATCAAATGGATCTGGCTGGATGAACCATGACCAACCTCACAGCGGGGGGGGGGGGGGGAATCAGCAAATTTAGAGCCTCATCTGACGTCTTGATTCTCCATAAACTAAGTCACATGCAGCAAGCACTGACACTTTCCCTGCAATTGATACTGGGATTTATCAACTTGCCGTAAGATGTTGATATTGACCAAGACTGAATTCCGAATGAAAAGGCCCATGGCAATATATCTTTATTGCTCAGGTAATCCATGGACTTGCGAATCCTTGTCTGCCAAGAAGGTCTCACTCGATACATTGCAGAAATTCTTTTAGATTGTGGAAAACATCGCTTAGAGATGGAACAAGGTGTTCTTTGCCCATAAGGCATCCTGAAGGAGGGATGAAGTACAAGCAGGGCATCTAGTAACATGACCAAAGTATTGAAAATCTATTCATGCCCACAGCCCAAACCATTCCTTTGATTCCCTGCCTCTATCTCTGTCTCTCTGTCTATCTCTGTCTCTCTCCCTCTCTGCCCCCTTACTCTCTGTGGTATATGGAGTGTATATATGTGTTCATATGGAAATTAATGGGGAATATTTGATATCTATTACTATCTGTCTTATTCCCTTGAGACAAGGTTTTTTACTGAAGCATAAGATGGCAGATTTGCTAGGCTGATGGCTAATGAACTTCTCCAATTTGTCTGTCTCTGTCCGCCAATGCTGGGGCTAACTTTGGCCATGCCTGGGCTTTTTATGTCAAGGAGTCTATTTCAGGCCCTCATGCTTGTGCAGGAAGCATTTTTATCCACAGAGGAACCATCTCTCCAGCCTTCCTTTGATTGTGTGTGTGCGCGCGCGTGTGTATACAGGTGTTCATGCAGAAGCTGGAGGGTGACCTCAGTTGTCCCCCAGGTGCTGTCCACCTTGTTTTTTGGAGATGATACCTCTTACTGAGACCTGGCTCTTAGGAGTTAACTAGACCGGATACACTGGGAGCCTCAGGGACCTGCCTGTCTGTTTCCCCAGTGCTGGATTATAAGTGTGAGTCACCACACTTGCTTTCTTTTTTTTTTTTTTTTTGGTTTTTCGAGACAGGGTTTCTCTGTGTACTCCTGGCTATCCTGGAACTCACTCTGTAGACCAGGCTGGCCTCGAACTCAGAAATCTGCCTGCCTCTGCCTCCCAAGTGCTGGGATTAAAGGCGTGTGCCACCACCGCCCGGCTCACACTTGCTTTCTTAAAAAGTATTTTAAATGTGGGTTCTGGGCATTGGCCTCTGGTCCTTCTGTGTGCAAGGCAAGTGCTTTACCAACTAGACTCTGACCCCAGCTCCCTGCACCTGTGACTTTCTAGAGACCCAAATCTGTCCTTTTTGGAAGCAGCTCAGAATAATGCAAGCCCACAGCACATTGTCATCTGTGGCTTCCACCTGAAAAGAATCTGCTTTCTTTCCCTTTAGGCCCACACCAGGGGCACAGCCTTGCTTAGTTCTAACTTATGCTACTGGATCCGGTCTCTTGTGGAACTCTGATATCTCCCTTAGTGCTAACCCCAGGAGTGAAATGAATGTGCCATTTGGTTCTTTCTATGCTCAAGGCCCACTGAAACAGAGAAAGAAAGAATACCTTTTACCTAATAATTTATTTTTTTCCTGATAGTCTTCAGCCTTAACTGTAGAGGCTAGGTCAACAATAGAATCATACAGAGCCCCTTCTGAGTTACTAGGGTGTCTTAGTCCCTGGAGCAGTGGTTTTCAACCTCTGGGTCATGATGACTTTTTCACAGAGGTCGCCTAAGATCATCAGAAATATCAGATTTTTGCATTACAATTCATAACAGTAGCAAAGTTACAGTTATGGAGTAGCAATGAAAATGGTTTTATGGTTGGGGGTCACCACAACATGAAGGTATTAAAGGGTTGCAGCATTAGGAAAGTTGAGAACCATTACACTACAGCTAAGAGAGTGGCCCAGAATGACTGGGGTAGGAAGACAGAAGACCACAATTTCCCAGTCCAGTTCCATAGGCAGTTTTAATGATGTGTGCATGTATTCATTATTTTTGAGTCAGACTCTCACTATGTAGTCTAGACTGGTTTCAAACACATGGTGCTCTTCCTGCCTTAGCTCCCTGAGTGCTGTAAGTACAGCCGTGAGCTAGGCTGTTATAAGATGAAAAACGGAAGTCAGTAGAGAGACAGGAAAATCAGAACCACAATTTTCACAGACAGGTCATACCTACCTTCAAGGAAGCAGGTTATAGGATGCCCTTGAGGCTCTTGTCTAAATCAGTCTTCTAGGATTTGAATTCTCAACAGCACTGGCGTCTCCCTTGGCTTTCCATGCTATTGGCTTGCTCCTTTGGGGAAGGATGGATCATAGGGTCAGCTTTGTCTTAAAGAGACATTGAGATGGAGAACTTCATATAGCTTGAGTAGTCAGTGGATCCTACCTGCTGGAGCTAGAATTATCCTTCTTAAGTTTCATCGTATTAAGGGAAGCAACATGGTGTCATACGATGTTCCTTCTTTCTTGTGTCTTAACATGATGCCAGACATTGGGATTTGGTCTGTGTCAGTTGGTCAGGGGGTTCATAGCTGTGAAAGATTCCTTTCCAGATAAATCTTTTATCCTTCCTAGATATGCATCTTCTCTCTCTCTCTCTCTCTCTCTCTCTCTCTCTCTCTCTCTCTCTCTCCTCTCCCTGTCTCCCCCACTCCCATACATGCTTGAATTAAACCCACAGCCTTATGCCTGCTTATTAGGTCCTCTGTCACAGAGTTATAACTCATGCCCTTTCTTTATTCTTATCACAAGACTGGTTTCCTTTGCCTCCAAATAGGGAATTTTATTGAGTAATGCTACCATTTAGACAGTTTTTTGATGGTAAGATTCCAGAAGGGTGTGGAGACATTTATCTGGGGTTCTGCCTTCAGAGGACAGCTCCAACAAAGCCATTGACTTCTCATCTTTTATGTGAGAAAATGAACCTCTGTTAAAACTATTATGAATCGTTTTTTCTGTTCCTTGTAGTCTAAGTGATCCCTAACCCATATGGATACCTACTTTATGGATGTGATGAGAGAACTGAATGAGACAGTCACAAAGTTCCTCTAGGCTCTCTATAGTTTTGACATCAATCTATGAGATCTGAACACTCGAAATAAAGGGTGAAAGAAAAGCTGGAGGGAAGAGAAATAGACATTTCGCATCACTCTGCTTTTTCTCTTTCTGGTTACCAAAGTCAACGTGGCCTTCACTGGATGAGTCTCCACCACCCAGCCTTGTAGCTTCTGCTGAATCAAAGACCAACACTTGTCTGGCTAAAAGGTCGAGAAATGATTGGATTGAACATCTAACAAATATATCTTCTAGGCATTTGCTGAATTAAAAATTTTATAAATACCCCAATCATTGGTAAATCCATTCCAACTTTCTTATTGCTTTACGTACTAAGTTGGACTATGATGTCATGTTATTGAGTTCATAGCAATAGTTCCACGTCTTAGTTTTTTTTTTTTTTTTTTTGATATTTGACATTGTAGTTCTCTATATTAGGGGAATCTTTTGGAGATTTCAGAGCCATTTCCTGATAGTAAAATCACTTTCTGATAATTTTGCACTAATTCTTCTATACAGATGTCCCTAGACTTTGATGAATTGTTGTAACTTAAGTTTTTCAAAACCTACTTTATGATGGTTCTTAATGCTTAACCTCTTTCTATCCACCACCTGCAGAAGTATGAAAAGAAAATATACAGAGAACGGACCTGTTTAGAATGTTCTTGGAGCAACTCCATATGAGTTATCTGGAATCTGCAGTTCAGATCATATGTCAGCACAGTAGCTAGATCCACTCACAACACCTTCACAGATACACAGGCAGTTTAATTCAACGAGGTTAGTAAAAGTGGTGACAACCTAGCAGGACAGCCAGGCCTCAGCCGCACAAGTCACCAGAGGGACAGGGGAACACAGGAAAGACCTTGGCTATTCCTCTCTCAGTGAAGCAAAGATCAGCAAAGACTCAAAACCAACAATTGTTACACAGCTAGCTCTATAAGCAAACCAAGCTCATCTTCTGTCACCATCTATTGAGTTCTGTTTATACTACCTCCAAACATCACGTGTCCTCCACGGGTCTTGCCTCAGCACATGCGTCTGTCTCAGCTGACATCACTCTGCCAATCAACCTGACTTTGAGGAAGTGGCAAGAAACTGCAGCACACCACCAGAAGCTTTTTGGTTCATTTCTCTCTAGGAGTCCGACAAATGGAGCTCGGTATGAAATGTAAGGCAGACGAATACATGCATGTCGTTAGCAAAGAATCCCTCATCGCATGTCTTTTCATGTGCTTGCTTTAGCAGAACATCTTTTCTCCTGCGTCTGCTTCAGTGAAATGTTCTTTCATGAGTCTGCCTTAGCCTTTCACTTGTGTCCACTTCAAGAAAACACTCCTTCACGTGTTTACCGCAGCAAAACGCCATCCAACACAACTGACTTTCCAAAGAACTCTTAAGTTTCCATTTCAGGTTATGTTCCCATGACATTGAGTACACAGAACCCACTAAGCACCGTGGTCTAGAAACACTGTAGAATATGGATGTTTCCACTTGAAATCGTGTAGCTCAATGGGAGCTGCTTATTGCTGTTGCTCAACATTGGCATTATTCTACCATCTATACTCGGTGAGGAAAAGATCCACATTTTAAATTTGAAGTAAAATTTCTATTGAATGGTTATCACCTTTGCACCAAATTGGAAAACCCGAAAGTTGAATCACACTGTGAGAAGCTGTAGCTAGATTCTCCACTGGGGCAGACCTCTTCTCCAGAATGGCTTTTGAACCTTGAAGCTTGTTATATGATGGCAGCCCACAATTTATTTGCAAGATTGGGCTAGGGAGTTGGGGATAGGGTTGGGTAATACAGTGTTTGCCTTGGGTTAGAATGGCTTATCTCATAGGTTCAGTTCGGTTCAGTTAGGTTCCTTCTCTTCTCCTTCTCCTCTTCTCTCTCTTCTCTTCTCTTCCTCTCCTCTCTCTCTCCTTCCTCTCCTCTCCTCTCCTCTCCTCTCCTCTCCTCCCTCCCCTCCCCCTCCCCTCCCCTCCCCCTCCCCTCCCCTCCCCTCCCCCCCTCCCCTCCCCCCCTCCCCCCTCCCCTCCCCCCCCTCCCCTCCCCTCTCCCCTCTCCTCCCCTCCCTCCCTCCCCTCCCTCCCCTCCCCTCCCCTCCCCTCCCCCCTCCCCTCCTCCTCCCTCTCCTCTCTCCTCTCCCTCCTCTCCTCCCTCCCCTCCCTCCCCTCCCCTCCCCTCCTCCCCTCCCCTCCCCTCCTCCCTCCCCTCCCCTCCCTCCCTCTTCTTTCTCTTTTTTTTTTCTTTTTTGTAAAAGGTCTTACTGTGTAGCCATGAGTGGCCTGGAACCCATATAGAGATCCATCTGTCTTGTCTCCTGAGTGCTGAAATTAAAAGTGTGAGCCATCATACCCAGCTAGGTTTCTATTCCTTTAAATTAAAAAAATTATCATATAGTAGTATTTGCCATTTTGTGTTTATACAGTTATATTTATTTCAATGCATAAATGAGTTTGTATAACCACATGTAAAGATTAGTTCTTATTATTGTGATAAAATATCTGAGCTATAATTAAGAGAGGAAGAATTTGGAGTCACAGTTTCAGAGGTTTGATCAGTAGCTGACTTGTTCCTTGCTAAGGGTCTTTGTGAAGTAGACTATACAGGAACAGGAGTATTTGTGAGATCAAAGCTAGTTGCCTCATGCAGACAAGGAGCAGACAGAGGCAGATGGCCAGAAATACCTTCAGAGACATGCCATTGGTGAGGAACTTCCTCTAACCAGGCTATACTTCTTAACAGTGTACTCATGAACTCATCAATGGATTAACTCAGTAATGGAACCAGCATCCTCCTGATTGAATATCCTCTCAATGCTTGGACGTGCCACCAGTGTGGGATCAGTCCACCCACACATGAGTCTTTTGTTGGAATGCTTTGTATATCTAATGCACAATGACAACATGCTACCACAGTTGTGACAGAGCTGTTCATATTGTGTTTGTAGTCACAGCCTGTCCTCATCATCTAACCCCTAGTACCTAGTTTGTCTGTTCCCTACCATGTAGGTGAGGGTGATTTTGAGAGTGTCTTATACATGGGACTATAGAGGACATCACCTTTTTGAGACTGCCTTTTTCACTCAGGATAATACCTGTGAGATCCACTCAAGTTGTGTGTTGTTTTTCTTTTTCTTTTTTAAATTGTGGAGTAGTATTCCATTATATGACTTTGTCCTGGTTTGTTTACCCACCCACTTAATGAAGGGCATTTAAGTCATTTTCAGTTTGGAGCTTATGAATAAAGCTGCTGTAAATGTTGTGGTCAGGTTTCTGTATGAACATGAGTTTCTGTTTCTCCATGGTAAACGAGAGATAGAATTGCTAAGCCATATGCTAAATGCATGCTTAACTTTGTAAGGAACTTTCAGACTGCTTTTCAGAGAGGACTCATCATTCTGTGAGGTCTGAGAATTGTAGTTACTTAACATTACCTGGTGTTTTTAGTGGGAATTTTATCTTAGTCTGATAGATGCACAGTTGTGTATCACCATGGTTTTGTTGCCTTTCTTGGATGCTGTGTGTGTATGTGTGTGTGCACACAGATGTGTGTTTTTTGACATCCATATAGCCTCTTTGTAGAGCTGTTAGTCGTAGTATTTTGTTATTTTTAAAATTGTGGTTTCATTTATTGTATATTCTCCCTTGGCATATTTGAACACAAGTCATTTGTTAAGAATGTGATTTTGACACATTTACTCTCAGTCTGTAGCTTGTCTTTTTTGTCTTCAGAACAGTGCATTATTTATTTCATGCAGACCATAAATCTTGAAGATGTTCACTTTTTGGATTTATGAAAAATTGTTTTGCACTTTTGGTGTCATAGCTAAGAATGCTGACTGAAATGTGGAACTCAAGGATTCTCACTCATATCTCCTATAAGACTTGTAGGTTTATATATATGTTTTGAGCCAGAACTACTTGAGTTAATTTTTCTATGTGGTGTAAACTTTAAGGTGCTATTTTTAGCATATGGATATTCAGTTATTACAATGCTATTTGCTAAAAATACTGTCCCCACAGGATAGAATTTGCCTTTTGTCAAGACTCATTTGGCCACATTTGTCCTATTTTTGGACTCTGTTTTTTGTACTGATGCTTGTGTGAGAAAATAATTCTTTACATGTCCTTTCTTTGTAATACCATGTCTTGACTTCTGTCTTTTATAGTCATTGTTAAAATCAATATAGTTTCTGCTATCTTGTTCTTCATTTATACATTGCTTGAGCTATTTTATTTCCTTTCCACACATATTGTGGAATAAACCTGTCTAAACTTACAGGAAAGAGTTCCATGGGGAAATCTGATTGACTACCTTTAATGTATGATGTTACCCATGTTTTTTGTAGATGCCCTGAGGCCTGATGAAGGAGTTCTCTTTTATTCCTAGGCCTTAAATTTTGTCAAATGGGTTTCTGAATCAATTGATAGGATGTTCGATCACTCATATAATGGATCATGTGAGTTAAATGCTTAATGTACATTGAGTTTTCAGAATGATCTGCATTTGCTGATATACATGATCTTTTTATATTATCCTAGTTTAATTTGCTCATGAGGAATATTGATGTGTAGATTTCTTCCTTGTGTCTTTTCTCTCTCTCTTCTTTTTTCCCTCCCTCCCCCTCCCTAATTTCATTCTCCACCTTTGTTTTTGGTATCACCACAATACTTGCTTCAGAAACTGAGATGAAGCATGCCTCCCTTCTTTAAGGAATACATGCTCTAGGATAGATTTTATCTGTTCTTTAATGTTTGGTGGATTTTACCAATGAAACTACATAGTTCTGTGATTACTTCTTTTGGGACTATATTTGAAACTACAAACTCATTTTCTTTAGTGATTTTAGAATGATTTTAGCTTGGCTGAGTTTGAGTAATTTGTATCTTTTGTTTTATTAATTATCATTTTATAATAATTAATAATTATTGTCAAATTTATTTGTGTAGGATTATTTTTAATGTTCTCTTACTTCTTGCTTAATGACTGTGGAGTCTGTACTGATGGCACCTTATTTGTTGCTGATGTTTGATAATCAGCATGTCTTCTCCTTTCCTGGGCCAATCTTCCTAGAACTTTTTCAATTTTATTGATATTTGTGTTTAATAAGCTTTTGGTTTAATTGAATTTTTTTCTGTTTTCAGTTCCTTTGTTTCTGGTGTTTTTACTATTTCCTTCCATTTGTTTGTTTGTAGTTTATTTTGCTCTTCTTTTCCTAGTTTCTTACTACTGAACCTTAGATTTTATTTTTTTATGTAAAATTTGATTATTTTCTAAGGTTGGTATTTAGTGCTGTATATTTCTTAAGAAGAATTGCCTTAGTGCTTTAAAACTCAGGGGCTTGTTTGTTTAGTTAAAAATATTTTCCAATTTCTCTTAAAATGACCTCTTTAATCTATGGATTATTTGAAAATCTGTTGTCTAGCTTCCTGAAGGTTTTCCTCTTATTTTTCTTTATTGTAGTCTAGCATAATAATATTGTGGTCCAAGACCATGCTTTGTACGCCCTCCGTAACTGTCAATGGTTAAGGTTGATGTATGATCCACAGTGTGGTCTGTCTTTGTGATGGTCCAAAAAATGTGCATCCTGTTATTTTGCTTGGAGTGTTCTAGCAATGTCTATTAGTTAACCCACTTGGCAATGGTGTTGCAGTTCTTATTTCTTGTTGAGTCTCTATTCGTTCCATTTATCAATAAGAGAAAAATGTTGAAGTCTCCTAATTATAATTATAGATCTGCTTAATTCTCACTTCTGTTTTTATTAGTTTTTAGTTTATGTGTTTTGAAGATCTGTTGTTCTGTCATTTTATGATTGCTATTTCTTCCTGGTGAATTGACTCTTGTAATTTTATTTCTTATGACATAGTCACGATTTGTTCTTCTGATTAGTATGCCTATACTATATTTTCCCATTTTCTTTATTATAAACACATACTCATTTTATATGAACCACATTTCTTATGGATAATATATAGCTAGGTCATGGGTTTAAAAATGCATTCTGATAATATCTGTCGATTTATTTATTTAGAAAAAGTTTTACTATGAAGACTAAGCTGCCCTTCAACTTGTGATTCTCCTGCCTTAGCCTCTTGCCTATTTGATTATTGGTATATAAAACCACATGCAGCTATCATTTTGTCTTCTAATTAATGTATTAAAAGCATTCTTATTTCATCTTAATTTACAATTTAATGTACAATTTGAGATTACCATTTTATTGTTTGTTTTCTGATTTTATGTTTTGAGCTTTGATCCTTTGGTTTTACTTTCTTGCTTTTATTTGAGTTTTTGAAAAAAAAATATTTGTAGTATATTTACTTTTTTGTATGTCTTTGCATAATGTCTAAAGTTATAGGGAGTATAGTATACATACTTAGCTTCCACAAACTACTTAGAATCACTAACTCACTGTTTCAGAGTGCAGAAATCTCGGTAATTGGACCCTCTGTGCCTCTTTTTATGCTGTAGTTGTCTTACATTGTAACTCCGCTTATACTGCATGCCTTACCAGGCCATGTGATAATTTCATCTTTGATCCTCAAACATATGAAGAGATGAGCAATTGAATACTATACCCAGATGTTTCCCTTCCTGCTGCTCTTCATTCTTGTTCCCCAGATTGTCTTCTACTCTGTCTCTCTTCTCTCTCAAGAACCAGTGTCAGCAATTCCGTTAGAACACATCTGCTAGCAATAGAGTCTCTTTTATTGGCGATCTTTATGTTGCCTTAATTCCTGAAGAAAGCTTTTGCTCAGTATGGAATCTGTTGACTGTGTTTTGCTTTCTGAACTTTAAAAGTTGGTGTGCTGGTAATGAGTGACATTCAGTGCTAGAGAATATTCTTGGTTATCATGGTGAACCCTGGGTTCAGTTCCAAGCACCAAACCATATCAGTGCTACATTCTCTTGGCCTCTATGGTTCTAACACCAATCCCACAGCTGTGTGATCCATTGCTTTCCTATAATGTATGATTTTTTTTCTCTGGTAGTATTTAGTACTCACAGTTTGGTTTGACTTTTAGTATTTGATTATGTTTAAGTACAGGTTTCTTTGAATTCATTCTATAACGGATTTGTTAGCTTCTTGAGTTTTTAGGCTTATTTATCCCTTAGGGACTCTCTACTCATTATTTCTTAAACTATATTCTACCCTCAGGCTAGTTTAACATAGTAACACAAATGCCACATGTTTTAGTGTCCCACAGGTTTCTGAAATTAATGTTACTGAAAATAAGTTTTAAATGTATTTCTATTCTTTATTTTGGATATTTAGAAAAATCCTTCTATTTTCCAGCTTGTTAACTCCTTTCTCTGTCATCTGGATTTTTCTATCAGTCAATACCATATCTATAGTTCAACTTTTCTCTTGACTTTCATTTATATTTTCAGTTTTGCTCAGTTTAAAAGTTTATATTATTTTCAAAGTGTTAGTAATTATTATGTGCCACATATTTGCATCATTGGTTGCTTTAAAGTCTTTATCAGATAGACAATTCTGTCATTTATATCATATAGATAGCCATAGTAATTGGTTTTTCTTTCTCAAGTGAGTTGAAAACATTTTGATTTCTCACCAAATTAAATAAGTTTGGATTGCTTGTCGTCAATGTTCTAATAGTTTATTTTGAGATTTGGGACTTTTCAAAATCTCATAGAGAATACTATTTTTTTTTTTTTTTAAAAAAACAAAGTTTTGCAATTAATAGCTAGGCTAAATTCAGAATGTAGGTTCCAGATCCCTTTCTTCTGTCCTATGTTTTGTCTTCCCTTCCTGTCCTTCTTCTTGTGTGTGTGTGTGTATGTGTGTGTATGTGTGTGTTGTATGTGTGTGTAGTGTTTGTATGTATGTGTATGTATGTGTGTTGTATGTTGTGTGTATGTAGTGTGTATGTGTGTGTGTATGTATTGTGTATGTGTGTGTATGTATGTGTGATGTATGTGTGTGTATTGTGTGTGTGTATGTATGTGTGTGTATGTGTGTGTGTTGTGTGTGTGACTGAAGATGGCAAGCACTCTACGATGAGCACTACTCCGCTCCTTTATATTTACTGTTCCTATGTTATATTTGTTTTTTAATTATGTAGGCTTTTGAATCATCTCATGTGTGCCACAGATGGATGTGGGCAGTGGGTCTGTCTGTGTACTTTCAGTGCCTACACCGTGGTTATTGATTGCATATGGAGTTATGTACCACAGCACAGGGTAGGTGTATCTAGGAGTTCACAAGCCTAATGGAAAGAAACTTTTCTGACCTCTTATCTCATCCACTTCCTTTAGATCGCTACTTTACTATGTAATTTTTTTAAATCTACAAGTGTTTTGTGTCTAACCCAGCAGTTGTGCCACAGACTGGTGTGGGTAGTGATTCTGCTGTCTATTCTCTACACTGTCATATGGATGGTTCCTCTACCCCTAGGTTTGTGTTGTGGGAAACCCTTACCCAAATATAACAAATAGGTTTAGTCTTGGCTGAGTTTGAAATGTGAGGAGAAAATAGAGAAAAAAATTCAACATTTAGGAATTCCTACACTGCCTCTGAGAGTTGGGAGCCCCCTTTTTTCTTTCTTTTTTAAATTAATTATTATAATTATTTAAATCAAATCATAATTTTTACTTATTCACACAGGGGTTATAAACACAAAACGGCAGGATGTGGGGAAGGGATGACACTGGAGCATAGGTGTTCAGTGGGAGTACAGATATCTTTCAGAACAGGGTATCACTGGGTGAAGGTTCAGGGGACAGGTCACTATGACTCTGCCTAGGATTCACTTGTCCTTATCTAAGTTGGTACTATCTGCCGAGGCTACCTATTTACAAGGTCTATGACTACTCAGGCTGGTAAATTTCCACAAAAGCTGCCTGTTTACCATAGCTTATAGCCTTCTGTTTCAGTGTATAAGCAGGGCTGCCCCTGACATCTCCTCCCTTCTCTAAGTATAGAAGGGCTGTGGTGATTCTTATCTTGTGAAGTCGGGATAGAGGCCTGACCTCCAATAATTGAAGGGGACCTTGTAATGGGAGCCCCCTTTCTTAATGTGTAAGCCAGAGTGACAGGCTTCTTCTATGGCTCACCCTCTGTGCCCCAGTGTCTCTTTTGGGTTTGGAGCTGCATTAAGCTCAGGTTGGAGGACCAACCTACAAAAACAGTAAGCTCCTTTGAGAGAGGAAAAGTGAGAGATGTGACAGCTGCTCCAGGGGTTTACCTGAAGCTGATGTAGCATTCATTAGGGAAAGCAAGGTGAGAGAGCTCACTGCATCTTTCTGGAGCCAGGATGTGAGGGCGTGTCTAATCCCCACTCCTACACACTGGTGACACTCCGTTCAACCTGTCTCTTGCTTTTCACTTTGATTCATGTATGACCTGCTTCAAAAGGCAGGCTATACTTTCTCTGACCTACAGGGTTTAAAGTAGTTATGATTTCATAATTTCGTCCTTTAACTATGTATCAGCACACAACCAGTCTAAGCTGAGCTTACAGAATTGATAGAAACAACTAAAAAACAAATGCAATTTGTAAAGTAAATGTGATCAAACACATAAAAAAACACTGTGGCTCTATCCATTTATTTCATGTGACTGATGATAATATGCATGGAAACAAACAGCTGTTCACAGCATGCTGTCGTGTGGGTCCTTTTTGTGTCTTGGTGGTCCATGGCAAATCCATTCTCTGTCATTTTTCTGTTTAAGCCCTATACCACCTACGAACGCAGTGTGATACAACACCATTTGGGCTTTTTAAAAACTCCAGCCAACATTTACAGTACTAACCCTGTATCCCTCCTAACACACTGGCAGTGCCCCATCCCTTCCTTATAGGTTTGCCTTCTGAGACTTTACTTACCCCAAATCAACTATAGTTTCAGTTATATTGGCCTTAACTCTTTCAAGGGAGAGGCCATCTTCCCATAAGTAGTGGACTATTACGATTTGTTTAGTCAATCTCTTATTGTGCTTTATTAAATAATTAAAGTTTATCATAGTTAAGTACAGGCAAATAATAGTATATAGAGACTTCAGTACTATCTAAGGCCTTCAAGTATCCACTGAGAAGTTTAGGATATCTCCTATAAAGAGAGGAGAGGACTGCTGTGCAGAGATACAAGCACGTGTTTTTAAAGATTTATTTTTTTATATATACAGGTGCTTTGTCAGCATGTATACCTGCAGGCTATGAGCTTCCTGGGTGCTGGGAACCAAACTCAGGAAGAGCAGCCAGTGCTCTTAACTGTGAGCCATCTCTCCAATCATGACATGCACATATCTCTAAGTTTGTCTTTCTACAGTGGCCATGACATTAAAGTAGTCACCATGGTACCAACATGAATAAAATGCCATTGAAAAAATCACACTGCTCTTCCACTAAGGAGCCACTGACTTGTGTTGGATTCTCTGGCTCAAAGGACGTCATGGTAGAAGGTTTCCAGAAAAGGAAATGGAGACTGCTGCTTTCAAATACAAGATAAACTCCTGGCTTTGGAAAAATTGGCATCTTGTCATTGGGCTGGGGTCTCTTGAGATAGAGGAGTCAGGGGAGGGAGTTGAGCACAGGTCTTTTTGCTGTATCTTGCAAAGAGCTGCTTCTCCTGTCTGGTGGACCAGATCCATAGATGTGGAGCCCTTCACAAAGCAAGTTATTTCCAGATTTGGGGGAAGAGTTTGTATTGAGGAGGGACACCCAAAGAATGCTTTGTCTCTGGTTCTATTTATTTCCCCACAATTATTGTTTCTGCTCGGATTCAATAAGAGAATTCCCAAGGATGCCCTTCTTGGGTATAGATTGTTGACTGGAAAATTTTCCATTGTGTTTACTGCCCCAGATATGGCCTGGATAACAGGGACCATGGCAAGGTATATAGTGTTGGTTCTCAGTGCCCAACAAAACACCAAGTAGCATGGACAACTCCTTACAGTGAGCTAGTGATACTTTCCATTATTTTTGTAAAAGTTGAGATGCAAACCATACACACACACACACACACACACACACACACACAACATACATATATACACACACACAATATATATGCATTGACAATGTTGAATCAGCTCCTTTTCTAGTTTCAGAACCTTCTGGTTCCTCTAAAGAACACCTGGAGTCCCTTTATTCTTTATTTAAATTCTTTTTTAAATTAGCATTTAGGGTAGAGGATTCCATTAAGGCATTTTCTTTTTATTTCTTCCCCTCTTCTTCCTCCCCTCCTACTTTCCCCCTTCCTCCTCCTTCTCCTGTTCCTTCTTCTCCTGTTCCTCTTTCTTCTCCTTTTGTTTTTTCAAGACAGGGTTTCTCTGTGCATCCTTTGCTGTCCTGTAACTTCTTCTGCAGACCAGGCTGGCCTCTAACTCACAGAGATGCACCTGCCTCTATCTCCCTAGTGCTAGAGTTAAAGGCATGCACCTCCCCCCTTCTAGAAGCCTCTATTCTACTTCATGTCACATGCATTACCTTTTTCCTCTCTTAAGGCCTCCTTTCTCCCTCTCAATTTTAGGTTACTGACCTATACTCTCTGCACACAGGTGCACATACATTAAAATGAAAATCTAGGATTCAAACATAGGAGAAAACATGCAGTATTTGTTTTCAGAACTGGGTTAATTTACTACATATAATAATTTCCATTATCGTGGAATAATGGAATAATTATCCATTTTCCTGGAAATGCCACAATTTTAGTTATATTTACAGCTGAAGAAAATCCCACCAGTGTATGTGTAGCACGTGAAAACATGCTGTTCATCTTTTCATGGGCATCTAGGGTGCTTCCACTTCCCAGTCGCAGCGAACTGAGCTGCAATAAACATGGATGTTGTACAAGTATCTCTTGGTAGGACTAAGTCTCTGGGTGCATGCCCAGGAATGGTAGAGCTAAATTCTATGGCAGTTCTAATTTTAGCCCTTTGAGAAGCCTCCACACTGACTTCCATAGTGGTTAAAACAGTTTACACTCCCACAGCCGTGAATAAGGGTTCCGGTTTCCTCACATCTTTACCAGCATTTGTTGTAGTTTGTTTTTATGACGTTAGCCATTCTACACTGGGTTGAGATGGAGTATCAAAGCATCGTTAATTTGCATTTCTCTAATGGCTAAGGATGTTGAATACTTTTCCAAAAATATTTATTGGCCATTTGTTTTTCTTCTTTTGAGAACTGCCGATTCAATTCATTAGCCTACTTATTGAGTGAAAGCTTTTTTTTTTTTTTTTTTAAATGTGTTTTTCTTTTGAATTTGGTTTGCAAATATTTCATTGAGAATGCATGCATCTAGGTTCACCAGAGGAATTGGCCTCTAGTTTCTGCTTCTGTTGTGTCCTTAGCCAGTAGCAGGATAATGTTGGCGTTGTAGAATGTGTTTTGCAGTGTTCCTTCCCTTCATGTTTTATAGAAGAGTTCATGGTGTTTGGGAGAATTTAGCAGTGAGTCCATCTCATTCTGGCCTTTTTTTTGGGGGGGGGAGGAATTTAACATTTCTGCTTACATTTCTTTGCTTTTTGAATGGATCTGTTTGAGTTTGTATTTTCTTTCTTTATTTTTTAGTAGGTCACATATATATTTAGGAATTAATTAATTTTATCTAGACTTTACAACTTTTTGGAATGTAAGTTTTCAAAGTACTCTCTGATGAGTGTCTAGGTCATACTATAGTTAGATGTAGCACGTCCCTCTCTATGTCTGATCTTATTTCTTTGAGTCTTCTCTCTCTCTCTCTCTCTCTTTTTGTTTGTTTAGTTTGGCTAAGGGGTTGTCAGTCTTGTTAATCTTTTCAAGCTATTCTTTGACTAGTTCTATGTGTTTTTCTCTCACATAGAGCTAGTTTCATTAATGCCTGCGTAAATTATTTTTATTTCATGGCTTCTACTGCATCTGGGTTTGTCAGCCTCTCATTTCTCGAGGTGCTTGAGTATAATCCGTTCACCTATCTGAGTATCTGAGATCTCATTGATTTTTTTTTTTTTAATGAGCCCTTATCACTGTGAAGTTTCTTCATACAACTGTCCTAGTTGCATTTCAAGTTTCTGTGGTGATTTGAATGAAAAAGTCCCTCCGAGGCTCCTGTATTTGAACATTTGGTCCTCAGTTGATGGTATCTGAGGAGGTTTAGTAGGTGTGGCTTTGTTGGAAAGTTGGCCACTGAAGGCAGGCTCCGAGAGTTTAAAGTCTGAACCGTTTCCAGTTACTCTTTGTTTCATGTTTATGGTTCAAGGCGTGTCATGCTCAGCTTGTTCCTCCAGATGCCACGCCTGCTACTTAGGACGTGCTTTCCCACCATCATGGACTCTAACCCAAAAGTTGCCTCCATCGCATGCGTTTGTCTCAGCAACAGAAAACTAATTCAGGTTTTGGTAGATTGTACTTTGATTTTTAGTTTGATTCTAGAAAGTTTCAATTTCCTCCTGATTTCTTCAGGGGTCGCTGCTCATTCAAAACTGTACCGTTCTTTCCAAGTATTCCTGTAGTTTCTCTTGCTGCTGATTTCCAGTTTTGTTTCACTCTGATCTGATAAGAGACAAGGGATGATTTCATTTGTTTTCTGTTTGTTTAGGCTTACCTCTAATGTGGATGGTCATTTTAGAGAAGGCTCCATGCACAGCTGAGAGGAATATATTTTTGTTTTTGTTTTGTTTTTGATAGAATAGATAGCTACTATGTGTTAGATTTAGTTGATGGATGATATAACCTAGCTTTGATTTGTTGTTGTTTGTTTGGAGTACCTGTGTCTAGAGGAGAGTGGAGTACTGAGTCTGGGGTCTGGAGTCTTCCACATTATTGCATCAGGACCTATCTACCTTTCAAACTTTCAGTGCTTTGTTTTTATGAACTTGGGAGCCTCAGCGTTTAATGTACACCCATTCACAATTGCTATATCTTCATTTCTATGATTCAAATATGCTTCTTTTTTCTTTCTCATTGGGATGATGCATTTACCCCTCTCCTTGTATTGTCTTTTACATCAATGCTGTAAAGTGTGGGACTGCCATGCTCATTAGTCTGACCAAGTTAAGCCAGAGTGTCTCTTTAAACAAGACGTTTTTCTGTGACTCTGTCTACTTCATTCCAGAATCTGCTGGTTTGCCACCTGTCCCAGTTACAATTTTGTGTCTGGTGTCTCTCCACCTCAGGGATTTTTGTGACTGAGGCTCTGAGGAGGTATGGAAGAATGGCCTACTATTTACCTTTTGGTCTGAGGATGCTACATATGTTCCACAGCATATGCCCAGCAGTCTTGTGTAGCACACCTAGGTAATGGCAGGAGGGTGGTTGTTTTTCTTGGCAAATGTATTCGGGTCTTAGCTTTGAATTTCCGAGACACACTTTTGGCTTCTCTTTCTGGTGTCTACCCAATCAGCTGGCCTTATCCAGCCTTTGGTTGCTTTCCCACAGTCTGCATGTTTTCTCTCTGGCTCTTCTAGCACCTGCCCATGGGGACACTTCACTGGTGGCTATAGCTGGTGCTGGCTGGCAAGAACGGCTTGCTCTGCCTAGGTGATGAGAGTGGCCTAGCCCCTTCTCTGTGGGAGAAATTTTGACCTCCATTCATTTCTGTTTCCATTAGGTCTTCTGTCTCTTATACCAATTGGATCTACCAGGCAGACAGAACTTCTATTCTGCCATCTTACGTGAAAGTCTCCTATTTCCTTTAAATAATCCATCCTCATTTCCTACTACTGGCTTTGGCAAACACTAATATTATACTTTCCGTCACAATGTTTGTCTTTTCTGCCCCGCTTTTTTGTTTTAGAACAGGTTTCTTTGTGTAGCCCGGGTGTCCTGAAACTCACTCTGTAGACAAAGCTGTAAGCGATAGGACACTACAACTAGATGGGAGTAATGGACAGGAGGATAGCCCCTAGAATATAAGGTAGATCCTATACTTAGAGTATAGAATAGAGTATTGAATACAGAATAGAGTAGCCCTTAGAATAGTGGTTCTCAACCCGTGGGTCACGACCCCTTTGGGGAGGGGAGTCAAATAACCTTTTCACAGGGCTGCATATTAGATATCCTGCATATCAGATATTTATATCATGATTCATAACAATAACAAATTACAGTTATGAAGTAGCAAAAAAATTTATGGTTGGGGGTCACCACAGCATAAAGAACTGTCTTAAAGGGTCGCAGCAGTAGATGGTTGAGAACCACTGATCTGAAGCACACAAGGCAGTGGCAAAACAGCAAGAGAGATCTTGTCCAAAAAAATAGTAATGAGAGGACTGACACCTGAGGTAATCCTCCTTCTTCCACATGTGTTCTGACCTGTGAGCACAAACATGTAAACACAGAGATTTACTATACACACGTATGTGCAAACAAATATTTATCTGGAAAGAATCATCCAGCATGTTTCTCTTTTATGTCTGGCTTCTTTCATGTAAAATTTTATTTTTATTCTTATTACAGTGTGTATTAGTCCTTCCTTATTTATATGGGCGATTTGCTTTTCTTTTTTAAAATAATTTTTATATTTGTCTATTTTACTATTTTATGCGTATCAGTGGTTGGTCTTCAAGTAATGTGTGTGTGTCATATGTGCACTTGGTGCCCTCAGAGGTCAGAGGAGGGCATCAGGTCCCCTAGGACTGGAGTTACAGATAGTTGTGAGCCATCACAACTGGGTGCTGGGAATCGAACCTGCTTCCTCTGTAAGAGCAACACATGTTCTTAACTGGTGGGTCAAATATCCAGCCCTTGGATTGTTTCTTTTAAGATTTTAAGCTTTTGTTTTGCTTAAGATTTTTAAATGTTTCTAAGCATTTGTATCAGAGTTTTAACACATTGAGACATACGTCTTCCCTGGTTCTCTTCTTTCTCTTACCATCTTTACCACTTGAAGAGACTAGAGTGAATCTTTCTTTTAATTTGAATGAGAATGCAGAAAGATTTTATTGTGGCTTTTTTTTTAAATCAAGACTTGCTTCAAAAATATTGGACTTGATGATACAAAAGCACTGTCAATACAGTGTTGGTAAAGCCATCTACTAGGGACTGTCAATGATATTTATTGACCACCTGCTGTGTGCTGGGGTGTTCTGGCCTAGGAGGCCATGTTGAGTGAAATGAGATACCAATCCTGTCATTATGATGACTTGTGGTTGAGGGGGTGGGGCATGTGGCAGAAACACCACCAACCTTGGCAAAGCTTATATGTCCCAGGCCATTGGAAAACCATAGAACATTAACATCTAATTGATTAGACAAACTTGTAGAAGGTGCTGATGTTTGAGTTAAGTCACAAAAGCTAGAGGGAGGAACAGCTAAGAGGAAGGTCTGGGACACAATGGTGATCCCTGCAGGTTCTGAGAGCACCTGATAACATATCTAATAGAGGGCCACCAGAGAGGTCCCAAGGGACCCTGACTTCATTTGTACCAAACTACAGACAGTGACTATCTGTTGCCTAGTGAACTTGTTCCTACCAAGTTGACTGAAGGGACAATCTTGGTGAGAGGTATGCCAATATGAGCCTGAAAGTGTAAGTTGCTAGTTAATGTCCAACATGGTAGTTTGTGAGGAAGAGTTGTGCAGCTGGAACTTAAATCTTGAGGTGGTAGATGAATTTCCCATTCATCTGTGTGACCTTGAATAAGATACTAAATATTCTGATACCTCAGTCATTCCATCTATGCAATGGGAATAGCAGCATGTACATCACAAGGATCTCATGAGTTAACTGGCAAAATACTGGAGTCAGTGCTGTCATGGAAGTATACACTTAGTGACAAGGCTTTTATTGTTCCTCTGGTCTGATCATAGAAAACCCCCCACTAGGGGTAAGCACCATGATGGCAGCCCTATGCCAGGCACTTGATGATTTATGCATCCTGTCATTTCACTATGCTTACAGTTCATGGGGCAAGTTAGAAGGGAGAACTAATGGGCGATTAACCATATCTGGACATACCTTCTCACAAGACCCACAGCCACTAAGGCGGATGGTATAGAGTCAGCATTTGGTCTCAAGGGACAAACCTGCTTCTGGAGGCCTGGTCTCAACTACTTCTCTATTAGGTCAGGATTCTGGTAGATCACCACTGGTACACACCCCTCAGGAAGCAGGTTGTGCATTGTGTGGTCAGGATGACGTCTGTGTTCACTTCGTGTTTTAAGATAGATTTAGAGCATTTAAAACTTTATTCCCTTGTTTTATGACACAGGCAAAAAATACTCTAGTTTGAATGTACACCCATCCCCATCCCACATCTTCTGTGTATGAGATGAGTTTCATGTTTATCTCATAAGCCAAAAACACAGTCTAACAACATAGGGAGTAGCTTTGGACTCTGGACAATGATGGGGTGCATCAGGGAGATTCTCACAATCACATTTTAAGAGAAATCTGGATCTTGGCTAGGCCACAGAACTGGCTTGTGGAGCAATGGCTTAGACAGGGCGCTGCAGTCATTCCCTCACACATCTCTCCAAGGAGTATTTGGGGCATCTGCTGGGACTTGGTGCTTTTGCAACCTGTTATAAGTTTGGATCAGAAACTGTGGACTCTTAAGAGTTAACCCTGCAGGAATGTGCTCCTGGATTTGGGGCCTATTGTGACTGTCATTTCCCTCTTCATCGAGATGGAGGGGTAATTTTTGGTAAGAGCTATTAGAATGCCTGAGCCAGTAATTGCTGCGGAGAGTGGTTCATAATCACATTTCCTACTTCCATCAAGGCTTTGGATCCTGCAAGGTACCTAAGCACCCTACTGGAAATCTTTCCAAGTAGAGTTAGCAGGAAAAGCGTCGAAATGTGGTCCTGAGGCTTGGCACATCCTCTTTTCTAGTCTACCAGCTTGGGGCCAGCCAAGCGAAACTATAAAATGCGGAGTTCTACCTATTGCATTACTTGCTGATACGGAAACTGAAAGACAGACAGATGCAGGAAGCTTGTGTGGGCATAGAGAGAGACCCTCCTTCCCTGGCAGAACACGAGCTGGGTGGGCAGTGGGTACCTTGCTGTGTTTGATGCTATCAGTGGCTCTCTGAGAACAAAGGTTTATGATTTGAACAGTCACAAAGGGATTAGGAGGAAAGGGCTGAGCTTTCTTCCCTCCATTCTCTCTTCTTCTCCCTTATCCTTCCTGCATCTTTCCTCCCTCCTTGCATCAATTTTCTCTAAGAACTTATTGAGCACTTACTATGTTCTAGGACTAGAAGATTTACACGTGAAGAAAACACACCATGGGATAAGTAGCCAGTGCTTTGAATGCAGAGTATAATGAGGTCTCTGTAGTCTGCATGGAGTTAGGAAACCACACAAGAGGGAAGCAACAGACTTTGCTTAGAACTAGAAAAAGGACTAAGATGGAGAGGAAGTAGGGAGGGCCAGGGAAGAGTTCGGAGAGGAGCTGGCATTTGAGAGACACTGGAGGGTATTGTTAGATAATGGAATGAGGAGAAGTTCTGGAAACAGAAAATGGTGTAAGCAAAGGTACCCTGGTTTGTTTAAGCATCCTAAAAATTCAGGTCTCAAAACCTTGGTCCTCGGCTTGTAGCAGAATTGGGGAAATAGTAGAGACTTTCAGAGTTGTGGCATAGTTGAAAAATTTTCAGTAGTACATGACATGCCCATGGAAAAGATGTTGGATACTCACCTTCCTCTTCCTTTCTCTCTGCTTCCTGACTTGCCCTGGACTCCAGCCATGGTGAACTGTCCTTCCATAGTCCCCAAAGCAATGGGATTATCTTCTAAAATAAACCTTACCTCTGTTAAAAAGTTGATTATTTTAGGCATTCTGTCATACTAGTGCAAAGCTGACAAACATAAAAGGGTTGGAGATAAAGAACTGAGCAGGTATTCAGGAAAGGGGCATAGGGTATTCCAATAAAATCTATGTGTCAGGAAGACAAAGGAAGTACTTTTCTTTTGAATTGTCAGTGATCCAGTGGTATCAGTTTTTTTTTTAAAACATTGATATGATTAAAATATATATTTTAATTAATATCTTGTTAAGATATATGTTTCTAAAAAGAACACAGAAAATAAAAAAAAAAAATTTAAAAAAAAAAAAGAGAAAAGAAAGATGTGTTTCTAAGATTGTTAGTATATTTCATTGGAAAGCATGAGCTTTCATATTTATGGATTATACAACATTATGAGAATACATGCAATTAAAAGAAGATAGGGCCAACAAAGCTTGCTTGCTACATGGACTTATCTCATTTTTATGAACCAAATTTCTTTCATTTTATTTAAAAAATTTAAAACACCTTTAGTGTAACTTCTTAAAACTACAAAATATATTAGTTTTTTAATAAACTTTTAAACTTCTTATTTGGGTATAATTGTGTGATGAGCAAGCCTACTCCCAGACTTCCCCATGCTCCCCCACCCACACACCATTAGTCCGCTTTGGTTCTACAGTTTTATTTCTGCATTCCTGTCAAGATCATTTCTTCAATTATGAACCATGTCATTTTTACACCCAATGAAATCTACAAAAGTCCCTAATATCATTCAAAATCCTATGTTTAACTTTGCCTGTTTTTTTTTTTTCTTTTTATAGAAGTTGTCTGAATCATAGTCCAAACACAGTTCACAGCAGCATATGATTTGGCCCCTGATTCTCTCTTGATCTCTATTAGTTCATGCCTTCCCCCATCGACCTCACTTAACCAACTTTTTACTAGGAAACTGGGGCACACTACAGAACTTCCGAAGTCCTGGTGCGGTTGATTGTAACCTTATGTGCTCTTTAACAGGCTCTGGAAGTCCTATTACTTCCTATAGAGCAGCGGGGCGGGTTGGCTGTTCTTTCTTTGAACAGAAACCCTTACAGATGTTGCTGTGGAATTCCTATCGAACCACTGCTTACTCCAGTGGTTGTCAACCTGTGGGTCACAACCCCCTTTGGGGCACATATCAGATATTCTGCATATCTAATATTTACAATTCATAAGAGTAGCAGGGTCACAGTTATGAAGTAGCAGCAAAAATAATTTTATGGCTGGGGGTCAACACATCATGTGTCACAGGGTCATATCATTAGGAAGATTGAGAACTACTGACTTATTCCATGGCCATTCTTTGTTTTCTGGGTTTACTTGATATCAGACTGTTCTGTGTATTAGAGTTATATTAAGTGTTTAAGGGGAGATGGAAAAAATAAATTTGGGTTACAAACATGCCTCCGCCCTCCCAGTGAATTTGTGGAGAATGAGCTAATGAAATGGGACTCAGGGAAGCAGTGACTTGGTCTAGGTGAAAGATGAAGATTTTAATTAAGACCGTGGTAGCTGGGGATGGCACAGAATGGTCCACATTATGTAGACAGTGAGTGTCTACTGATGTGACATCTACACAAACCTGCTTATTTCCGGTCTTCTCTGTCTTGGTAATGACTTTCTCTACTGTTTGTTACCATCTATTATGCTTCCATCGTATTTTGTCATACTCATAGACGGGTACTGTTTGGCAACGGAGTCACCGCTAGAATAGATAAAAAAAGGTCACCTCTCAGCTCCTCTCAGACCTTACTGATTCCACTTTTCCAGTAAAAGATGTAAGTAGTCCAGATGAGAGGTATAGGTTGGTAGAGCTGGGGTTTAGGATGCTGCTTTTGAGACTCTTGGTTGATTCTTGGTGAAGATAAATGATGCATCCTTCTTCATCTATTTCTTCTAGACCCAAGGCATTGCATTCACTCTCTACACATTTGTGATATGGTGACTGCAATTATGCCAGTCTTTCATCTCTGTTGGCTCTGGCTCATTGCCCTGTTGATTTGTTGTGTTCCCCCATTCTGCCTGTAGGCATGGCCAGATGACTTGCTTTGACCAATAGCATATTGGCAAACTTAATACAAGCAGTAGCTTGAAATATGCTAGGCTCTTAGGCTTGGAAGTCCTCCTTTATATTTGGTCCATGACCATGGAGACCTCTGTGGACCAGTCTAGCAAGGATATGATACATCTGAAGCAGGCAGCTGAGGCTGGTGTCCATAATGAGGCAGCTTGTTGACTTCTAGATATGTGAGTGAGCCTAGTAAAGATGAACACAGTTATGAATGCTGCTAATCTAATTTAGGGGCAGTTAGGGTTTCATGGCTGTCTTATAGCATTGTTAAAGTAGACAACCAGGTAATTCTAATGTATATCTACAACATGGATCTTTACTCTTAATTCTAGACTAATATATCTGACTACTCATCAGGCAACTCTATTGGGAGATATAAAATATCCATCAAAGCCTTCTACAAGTCAGTCTCTCTCTGAGATGTTATATTTCATGATGGGATTTTTATCCAGTTAATAATTTAGGTCATAAATGTAGAAGTCATTCTTTGCTATTTTATTTTCTTTGCATTTTTACTCAGTCAATCAGGATTTTACTATTTAGTTTATGTTTAAAATATGTCTAAATCCTAAAATATCCCTATCTATCAAGAGTCACCATTTGTATTATGAGTCCACTTTAGCTTCCAGTCCCTAAAACTCCTTTGTGTCATATGGTCACCTCCTCTCAGTTTTCACACTTAGTTAATCATAGTCAACTTTTAGAACAGGAGGAAGAGGAATTAAAAGAATAAAGGTTACCCCAAAATATAGACAACACAAGAAAAAAACCCCAGACACATTGAGAGTCTCAAAGGGCATTAACAAGATGGTGAAAAGAAGACCATGGATGGAGAAGTTTGGAAGCCACATATCTGATAAGAGATTAATATCCAGAAGAAGAATTTATGACAACTCAGAAACGACTAGGATAAACAACCTAATGAAAACATGGGCAAAGGACACAAATAGAGGCTTCTCCAAAGACATACAATGAAAAGATGCCCTAGCATCATGAGCTACGGAGAAATAGTATCAAACTCATAATGGAATATTACCTCTTACAATTAGGACGACTACTATTAAACCCTGTCCACAAAACAACATGTGTTGTCGTTAAGGCTGTGGAGAATCTGAACCTTTTGTACACTGCTGATAAAAAATGGTAAAATGGTTCAGTCACTATAGGAAACAGTAAGCAGCCTAAAAAGCAATTAACAATGGGATTGCCATATGCTATAATAGTAATCTCATTTCTGAATATATGATAAATATTTGAAACACAGGACAGAACAGATAGATATTATATTTACTGACATTTCTGTGTTCTTCACAATAGCTAGAAATATAAGTGACCCAGGAATCCTTGACCAATGAATGAATAAAAAGTACATGATATACAAAAATAAAAGTGTTCTTAACCATAAAGAGAAGAATTCAGACACATGATCAATGTAGTGAGTCTTAAAGACATGTATAGTGAAGAGTTCCTATAGATAGATGTGAAGTGTTGAGGCTCCATTTAGCTGAGGAGTAATTGACAAAATCATGAAGACAGAAATAGGATGCAGGGCAGGGGTAAAGAGAATGGGTAACTTACTGTTAATAGTTACAGAAATGAGTTTGCAAGCGAAAAAAAATTGTAGGTAAGTGTGTTGATGTTTGCGTAACAGTTGTTGACCGTGAATGTCACGAGCTACTCTTAAATGGTTAGATGGTATAGTTTTGCTGGCAATTACAAATTATCATGGGTGGAGGAGGCTTAAGGAGATGGGTTCAGTGTTAGAGTACTTTTTGTTTATGCAGGTGAGCAGTGCTCCTCCAGTCACAGATGGCATTCACAATCTCGTGATTTAGTTTGGCTTCATGGGCACACACGCACATGGTCACAGATGGCACGTGCCAGGAAAATCCATTCACTTAATAGAAATCAATGCGGGCGGTGGTGTGCGCACGGCCTTGAAATCCCACCACTTGGGAGGCAGAGCAGGCGGATTCTGAGTTCAAGGCAGCTGGTCTACAGAGTGAGTTCAGGACAGCTGGGCTACACAAAACCCTTCTCGAAAAACAAAAAAAAAAAAAAAAAAATAAAATAAAATAAAATAAAATAAAATAAAAATCAATATATCAGTTAAGTATCATGAATGATATTTATAATATCAACATTGAAGGATTGGATATACATTTTAATCTTTCCTTCAGGCATTGAATATACATTTTTAATACTTTTGACTACATCAGCAATATGGTTCCCCAAAATAGATGTGAAGATAATGTGACACATTACTGACTTTTCAGGATTCACTGGAAGGCACTTGTTTTAGGTCACTAGTCAAGCCATTTGATGTTTTCCATGATGTTGACAGGATTTAAATACTTACTGTGTGACCTGAGCTGTGGGCCATAGTTGCTGCTGCCTTTTCTTCTGTTATAACATACTTAGAAAAGAAGACACGAGTGTGTGAAAGCCGAACCACAGGCTTTTATGTTATTAAGGGTCAAATTATATAATCCCTAATTACATCTTGCCTTTTAGACACAACTTCTGCTCTATTTCTAGAGTCGCAAAATGACTTTAATTTCACTGTTCTCTTTCACAACTGAACACAGTTGAAGGAAGCTAGGGTCAGGGTTGTGGGGAGGAGCAATGGAGTCTAATGGTTCCCCACCTTTGACAAGTCTGATGGTATTCACTGTTGATTCCAATTCTCTTAAATACTCACCATCTCATCCTCTTTTTTCGAAGTGATTATATACAAAGTATGGTAAAGTCAGTTCAAGATTTGGACAGTTGTCTACCCAAACATGACTGTAAGGACAAGTATCTTCTTCAATCAAACTGGAGAATACAGGCAGGTTCCCATGATTTAGGTGCCTGTTGATTTCCAAGGCCTCTGATTAAAGGTTGTATTAGTACTAGAGTTGGATCTCTCCACAAGGTGCTGTCCTTCCTCTGTCCAGTGGGTACCATCTGTGCACAACTGTGGGGAGACAAAAAAGATGCCATCTTGTAGCAGGACAGCCATTTTCAAAGTTCCAAGGGACACAGGGCTGACTTCAAAAATAAATCCTAATTACCAGTTCGAAGGATTTACATATCACATGAGAGCTGCTCTTCTTTCAATAACCCAGTAGCTGTGTGAGGTTGGGTGCTCTTACTAGCCTAGTTTTCCAGATGTGGAAATGGAAGCTTAGATGGGTGAATTGGAATTGCCTACAGTCACTAAATAGGCACAGATGAGACGGGAACCTGGGCCATTTGGTGCCACGGCCCTTGTCTCTCCCTTGTTACTATACATGCCATTGAGAAAAAAGCAAGCAAAGTCAAAGTTAAGTGGCATGTGCATCTCATTGAGAGGCACACTCTGGAGTCTGTCTCTGCACTCAGCCCTGGGTGACATCCTAACTTACAACACTACTCTCTCAGGCCAGGTATGCTGTAATTCTTTTCTCATTGTAGTGAGCTAGGGATTTAGTACTGCAGAAACTCAGAAGGAAAGGTTTTCAGCATCTCTTCCTTCTCATCAAATCAGGCAAGCATCTGGGCGTGGAAGCCCCCACTTCTTATCCTAGCACTCTGGAGGCTCAGGCAGGAAGATCATTGTGAGCTAGAGGATCACTAGGGCCCAATGGTGATACCCTGTCTCAAAACAATCCAACCAAAGTGTCCTTCCACACAGTGCGTAGCCACTCTGCAAATGAAAGGTCCTGAACTGGAGAACTGGGTTGGTTAAGCAGCAGCTGGGATTCTCAGGGTGGTGGCTCTCACAAAATGAAAGGTCCTCTTTAGTTACTTCCTTTGGGGGCAGAGGCTGTGGACTTAGGGTAAAATCAAATCTAAAATGTCATTTTGGAGAGATGGCTCAGTGGTTAAGAGTACTCGGAGAGGACCCTAGTTCAGTTCCCAGCACCTATGTAAGGTAGCTCACAACTACCTGTAACTCCAGCTCCAGGGGATCTGACTCCCTCCTCTGGTCTCTGATGGCATCCATATACATATGACATCCATAAATCACACACCACACACACACCACACACACACACACACACACGAGCTTTTAACACTTTATTTTGCTTTGTTTCATGTAATAAATATCAAAAGCATTTTAGCTTTATGAGGTCTCACTTGTCAATTGTTGGCCTTAATTTCTGGGCAAAGGGAGCCCTATTCAGAAAGTCCCATGCTATCCCTGCATCCTGTGGGCACTGCACGAATTTCCTTCTAGCATTTTCAGTGTTTCAGGTTTCAGGCCCTAGATCCATTTGGAGTTTGTTTTGTGCAAGGTGTTGCAAACAGGCCTAGTTTTATTCCTCTTCATGTGGACATCCACTTACCCTGGAACCATTTGCTGAAGATGCTATCTTTCCTCTAGTGTATGTCTTGGCATTTTTGTTAAATATTAGATGTAATTACATGGAATCACGTTTAGGTCTTCTGTTTTGTTCGACTGATCTTCACATTTGGGAAGGTAGACCATTGGCGCTGTTCATTTTGCTCCGGTTTGTTTGGCTCTCTAGATCTTTTGTGGTCCTGAATGGATTTTATTATAGTTTATTTTCTACTTTTGTGAAGAATGAGATGGGGATTTTGATTGGGGTTGTATTGAATCTATAAGTAGCTTTGCAGAATGGTCATTTTCACAACGTTAGTTCTACCAACCTATAAGCATAGGCTGTCTTTCATATTTCTCGTGTCTTTCCCAATCTCTTTCTTTGGAGCTTTAACAGTCTCGTTGTAGGTATCTTTCACCTTTTTGGTCAAGTCTTTTCCTAGGTATTTTATTTACCTTGAGGCTATTGTAAATGGGAGTGTGTCCACGGTCTCTCTTTGTCTCCTTTTCCTGTTTGTGCTTAGTGTATAGGAAAGTGATTGATTTTTCTAAGTTGATTCTGTATTTTACCTGTTTGCTGAAATTGATCATTTCTAAAAGTCCTTTGGGTGGAAATTTTGGACTCTCTTATGTGTAATATCAACCACAAATAGGAATAGTTTGACTTCTTTTCCTATTTGTATCCCTTTAATTTTTTTGTCCTTAGGCTATATATTTTGATGTCTGCTATTATGGAATAGCTCTTCATGGTTTATTTGATGGACCACTTTGATTTCTCCCCATCATTTTAGTGAAGGATTTTCCTATATTATGTTTCAGAATATTGGATCTCCCCCCATTTTTTTAACTTTGGGGAATCAATTATCCTTATGTTTGTGATCTTTATTCTTTGCCTCTATCATACCGGGTTCAGTTGCCTTAATGTCTGTCTTATTTTGTTACCATTCACTGTGATTATCTCAGGCTTTTCCCTAGTTCTGTCTGTTTTTCATCTGGGTCTACTGCATTTCATTCAGATGTTTCAGTTTACTTATTAGAACAGTAGCAAAGTGTATTTTCATCTATAATTTTCTCCTTATTGCTGTTTCTTATCATTATATTTTATTGTTTTATGATCTTTTACCTAATTTTTATACTTTTATTAAGTTGTATAGAATAAAACTCATGAAGGAATCCATTCTGTTATTTTCTTAAAATGTAAGGTGGTCAGATTGTGCTTCTGAAGTTTCTCCTGTATTTCTCTTGGAAATGTGCAATGTGGGAGATGCTTCTTGCTCCTGCCCCATGGGAGTGGCAGAGCAACTTCTTTCAGGACTTGTATCTTCTGGATATGTCCACTCACTGTCTTAGTCATTCCTCTCTATGCTGCTGGGCATAGTGAGAACTGAAAACTCAATTACTTTCTCATGTGCTGGTTTCTTGAGAATGACTTAAGGAGCTATTCTGGATCATAATAGAAAATTCCATTTCTTTTCTTGCCTGCCATTGTGGAATTCTGTGGCACAAAAATGCTTTCTGTCTTCTTGGCTGCTGATGTTTCATTCCATCAAGTCCTTGAAGAAATTTTGTGTTCTTACTACAGTTGAGTGATTTTACCCAGAAATTCACATTCTTTTAATAATAGTACTGGAGGTGATTGAAACAGAACTATCTAGATTGGCTCAGGGTTTTCAGACAAACTGCTCTGGCCTGCCTTTTGAGTGCATTAAGATCTATCTGTATAAAGGAGTTGGACAAGGGTGCCCTTTGCAGTCTGGGTACTGCTTATGTAGAGGGCAGGGTTGCCCCACGTTTGTTCTCCACTCAAAGCTTCATCTTCCAGACATTTCAGAGGCTGGCCTCACAGGCGGCTTTAGGCAATGTTTAGATTTGCTTATTTGATTTTGTGTTTCACTGTATTGATCCTAGCTAACATTTATCTTCTTTTGCTGCAGAGATTTTTTTTTTTTTTTTGGAGATTTTCTTTCTGAGTTTACTTTTGTTTTTGAATATTGCCTCAGGAGAGAGCAATGGTTGCGTTTGGCCATTGCGCTGACTCTCCCATGCTAGAAACGTGAAGTTCCGGTGTATCTGTTTTGCTGCTGCAGTCAAATCAAATCTATTTGGTGAGCGTTGTGTAGTGATCTCATATGGTATCACCTAACTACATCTTTCTGTTTTTGAGATGAGTACTGGAACCAGTGCTTCATTGTCAAGGTCACTGACAACAGTCCCAAGAACAAGACCAAAAAATATTTCTACCCTAGATGATTTCTTTCAGAATGTTCCGGTTCTGAATATTTGATTTTTCAAGTTAGCATTTCTAATTAGCAGATTTTTATCAGTCCAAGTTTTGAGTCTCACGTCAGAATACACTTTGAAAACACACAAAAACGTTTGCAGTTCTTGGAAACCTTCTGTCATTGAGGCATTTACGCCAGTTGGGGTGTGAGTTTGGCTTTGGCTTACTGTAGCAAACAAAAATACTTGGTGCAGTTCAAATGGATAGAGGAAGTTGAAGTAATTTGGAAGCACAAAACTCTCTGTGAGTGGTCAGGAATAACAGCAAAAGCTCTTCAGGGCCATGAGGTGATAAACAGACGAATAGGAAGTCGGGCATAGCTCCTTTCTTTTTTAAGGCTCCAAACACACCTTTAATCATTGATTTATTCTTCCTTGACTCCACCAGGAACAATCAATGATTTGTGAAAAATCCACCCCGATTTTTTTGTTTTGGGCCAAAATTTGTCATTTCTGCATAGAGACTTCCTTCTTTGTAACCTCCTCCATGATATTAACTGTGTCAGTCTCCTGCTTTAGGACGGAATGAATTGGGAATTTCTGTATGCCACTTTCTGATTTGTTTGAATGGAACATTAGTCAGAGCTCTTCTAAGAGAGACAGAGCCAGTAGGGTATAGATAGCTCTGACATCACTGCTGCTTGTGGCTTACCATTCATATGTAACTACACACACACACACACACACACACACACACACACACACACACAGTGTTTCCTGAGTATATCTGTGGAACACTGGTTTCAAGACACCCTTTTACTAAAAACACACACACACACACACAAAAACATCACAGTCTGTTAAAGTTCCTCATATAAAATGGCAGAGTATTTACCTCTAAGCCCCAACACACTTGCTTGTATATTTTGTCATCTCTAAATATTTAATAATACCTATTATGATATCATTACTACATAAATATTTTCTGTCCTGTCTAGTTTAGGGACTAATGACAGGGAAAGCAGTAATGTACATGTTCAGGATCTTAACTATGCCATCCTTTAACCCTACAGTGCATAAATAAGACACAAGGTCAACAATGGTCAAACAATGATGCTGGGGAGAGACTGTAATCCTGGGAGGGACTAGTAGGTTGGGCCTACAAATGATCTCGTTTGTTTTGGATTCAGCAAGGATCTCAGAATTCACAAATTTTATTTTATTTTTTATGCGGAATTTTTATAGAATTTTCTTTTCAACATTTTAGTTTTCAGCTAGAAAAAAGTATGGATATAGAACTTGCAGGTATCAGGGCTGACTACACGTACAACCCTACTTACTTATTTATCTCTATCTATCTATTGTATCTCCAAGGACTAGTCATACATGCTTGTGTATTCTGGCTAAGCAAGCCTCCAGGTTTTAGGCAGTCTGGAAGGCTGGGAAACTGTCAGATAGAACCATTGCTGCACTCTAGGAAGAAGTTCTTCTTAGGGGACTGTTGATTTGTTCTTAGGGCTTTTCTCTGATTAGATGAAGCCCACCTATACTACCAAAGATAACCTTTTTGACTTGGAATCCCTTGGTCATGGATGTGAACTATTTACAAAATACATTCACAGCATCACCAGGATTAGTGTTTGGCTGGATCCTTGGGTACCATCACCTAGCCAAGCCAGCTATCATAGGTGAGGGAGAGAGAATGAAAGGGCAATGCCATATCTGAGGGAATGGAAATTTGGCCGCAGCCCTCAGTTAGAATTTAGGGGTTAAAAATATGCTCATTCTCCTCTGGAAACATACTAACTTGAGCCCAGTTATATCAAGTCATTTTTGAAAGTCTAATCTGGTCAACTAGCACAGTATTTGTGTAGACATATGTATTTGGGAGCATGGGATAGGATTCTCATGGGAATATGAAGTTAAAAGTTGAAGTTAGTGGGGATGGGGTTCAAAGAGTGATCCATATTCAACTATTTCTAAGGTGTTTCTTTTATGTGTACCATCCAGAATAACTCAATACTGTGTCTTATTGAAACCAGGGCAGAGGAAGAAATGGTGCCAGGAGGATGTTTTTCTTTCTTTTAAAGAAATGATGCAAAAGTCTCATGTCTACTAGATATGCATTGTCTAGAACTTGGCCATGGTTTACTTAAGGAGGTAGAGGAGAGAAACACAATTTCTATTTCAGGTAGCAGACCCTAGGAAAACAAGTACTGAGCACCAGGATGGCTCAGCATGTAAAGGTACTTTGTTACTGCTAAGTTGGAGACTTGAGTTTGATTCAGAACCCATGTAGTAGGAGAAAAAATGATTCCAGTAAAATTTTCTCTGAAACACACACAAACACACACACACACACACACACACTCAAAAAAAGTCATCAAGTGTTCTGTTATTCTGGAGAATGGATTATGGTGGACCCACTAATGCTCTTGTCTGTAAAATGTAAAATGAAACTCTATGTGCATGGTGACTCGTATCTGTAATGCCAGCACTGGGCAGGAGGAGGCAGGAGCATTACCATAAGTCTTAATGGTACAGAGTGAGACCCTGTTTCACTGCCCCCTTCTACCAAAAAGTGTCAAAGACATTTCTGAAGCCTTTGATTGTTTCTACACCAGGGCATATGGCAGTCTTTATTTCTAGAAATAGATTTGGACCAAAGGATTTTGATTCCAAGACTGAAAACCATGGGCTGGGAAACTTTTTCACCTCTGATAAGAACCATTCCAGGATGCTCAACATTTGATGCTGACACCCTTGTTTCCAAAGTACTCCCCAAACTTTTATTTTTAACATCAACTTAACTTATTGCATGATAATTACTTCTGAATCTAGATGTGTCTGCCTCCCCAATTATACTGTGCTCCACTGGGGCGGGGACTCTGTTCTGTGTCTGACTCATGGTAGGTACTCAGTAAACACTGGCTGAATGCTGTGTAGGGAATTGTCATCTGGAAGAGTTGATTTGTGGGCTGATCTTGACACCCACTCCCATTCCCCACCTCCGCTTCCAAACTGTCCTGAACTCTGACCTTTTCTTGAGAATTAATTGGTTGTGCAGGGAAGAGAATCTGAATAGCAGTGAAGTTGTGAACAGCCAGGACCATTGTGCCTGCTATACTTACTCTCAGTGGCAACCACACAGTCCTTTAATGCTTCAAGAAGTACTTCTGCCTCTTGGTGGCCATTAAGAACAGTGGTGGCTAGGTGCTAGAAACACTATATGAGAATGGGGTAGCAGCCAACTTTGGAAACTCCCTCTCTGTCAGGCCGCTTCCTCAACTGGAGGACTAAAGGGTTCACTAAGGACTCGTGGGAAGATGGTGCCATCAGTCACACTGAACTTCTTTCCTCAGGACCCAAGAAGGATTCAGGAACTTCACCCCTCCCCTGGTGATCCCAGTAAGTAGTATTGGGTAGTGGAAATCCCCCTCATCTGGGAGTCAAGAAGCCTATGATCTGACTGTTGTGTGGTATGGAACACAAGGCCATTAGATCCGTTTGCCTCAGTTTCCCTTGACAGATTCAGAGTGGATCAGTTGTTTTCTAATCCTTAACAGAAGGGCCTCTTTCTTTCTTTGAACATTTGTATTGTTTTAAAATCAAACATTTGGGCAGAACCCAGTAAGGCCATTGATGGGATGTTGGTGCGTGTGTAGGACATCTGCTCACTTGCTTCTCCCCATCTCCTTCCCCAGAAGCTCCTCCCACTTTGGAGACAGGGTCTTGGTCTTACTATACAGACCAGGAGGAACTCACTCTGTAGGAAAGGTTTGCCTTGAACTCAGAGATCTTCCTACCTCTGCCTCCCTAGTGCTAGGATTCAATGTGAGTATCATCACCCCTGTCTTCTAGTGGGGTTCTTCAGGAAGTCTCAGGGCGACTTAGAACATATTTGTCAAGTCCTGGACCAGGTGGTTTGCAAGGGTCTAGAAGATGGGATTGAGCAGGAGGTGAAAGACTCACCGCTCACATCTCACTGAGCCTCTGCTTCCCTTTGTGTTCCACTTCAAATCTCTATCTCATCTCTCATTCAACCAAGACCAGAGTATCTGGGCAGCACTTCTAGATGAGTCAAAAATCTCACAAATCCCTGGGGAGATGAAGGCAGCAGGGTACCTACCGTGTTGTATGAGCATGGGATCTTTCCAGTTTCCTGGTACTTGTTTCAGGCTAGTGTAAAATTCCTTACCCACGGAACTGATGGACCTATAACAAAGGACATATGAACAGAAGAGAAGGCTATGCGTTTATTTGATGTAAGCTTTCCACAATACAGGAGCGTTCAGAAATGGAGATCTAAGGACACTGTACTTTTGTGAATAGCCAGTGGCCTCATGAGAGAGGACCAAAAAGGGTAGGATGGAGTGGTGATCAAACTCAGGGGACTGACGTGGGTCTGTTCAGCTGCTGTTTTTGTCAGTGTCTTAAAGGATAAGGACACTCTTTTTCTCTAGTTACAGGGAAACCCCCACTTAGAATGGGGACCTGTTTTTCAGGAGAAGGTCTGCAAGATTTCCTGGTCTGCTTTAGGGGAGAAAGCAAATGAGCAGAATTCTGTCTAGTTGCCATGACCTCTCTGTTTTCTTCCTTGCTTCCTTCCTCACCTCATGACCTCTTTCATTCTGTAGATACGGCTGAGGTACTCAGTGTGGTGTAGAAAGATCCTATCCCCCAAGCTGGAGGTGATTTTCTTAAGTGCCATATTTTAGGGTGTTTCCTAAACTCCATCCTTGCTTCTTCCTGGGAGGAGCTGGAGACTAAGTGGAAAGATCAGATGTCCCTGTCCCCATGATTCCGCCTCGTAGGCCTTGGCTGTTGGCAAAGCAGGGGTGCTCTGTCACCTGCATCTTCCAGACCCCCATTTGCTTCTTTTCCACCATTCCCCTTAGGCTCTTTTATCCAACCTCCTTTCCAGCCCACTCCCAAGCCCTTCTTTTCTCGCCCACATTTTTTTTTTTTGCTCCCTATCTTTGTCTCTCCATCCCGTTCTCTATTAAAAAAAAAAAAAAAAAAAAACCAACAAAATCAATCCACAGAGCGATTAGATTTGCAAATGAGCGGGCAGGAAACTGGGAACAAAGGGAACCAGAGCCGAAGAAGGAGCAGGTATAATTACTGTAATTAACTCCAGCAGCAGGGACACAGCCCCTCCTCTGCCACTGGGAGGTGTTGAGAGGCAAGCACTGCACGGGAGGATGAGGGGAGCTGGCTGCCAGGGAACTCAGATATCACCCCTTCCTCTTCCTAGTGGATGAGACATTCTCACGGGCTGGGAGGTTCCACTCAGAGCAGGTGCTCCTCTGGGATGAAGATCCCTCTCCTGGTCTCCACAGACACGTGTTGGAAGTGATCCAAGTTCAGGAAAAAGATGTGATCGTTTGTGGGAGGGTGGGGTGTATGTGGGTGTGTAGAGAACAAAGTCCTAACTTTCATCTTTCACTTGGACATGCAGCTCTTCACCTTCTCTATGACAATCTGAGAGCTGGCTATGTTTTCCCCCAGAATCCAAACATTTTTAGAGACCATAAAAGGAGGGATATGTCTCTGACCTCACCACAGTGCTGTATCTATGTTCTCTAGTTCCAAAATATACATGTACATCGTAGCACTGGCTACCCCCTGAAACACTTTTATAACCTTGGCTGTCTAACTTGTTCCTCGTCCTCTAAGACCACACAGGACAGTTTGGTATCTTATATAGATAGGCACTGTATATTTCCTGTTACAGCTGAGCCTGCCCCTTTTGTACTTGCTCAAGTGGCATTTAATAAAATGTAAACTTTTAAGAGGTACTTAAAAAAATACAGCTACTTGTGTGGAGTCTGTGCTTGGAAGCCCATAGCTCTTATCTCTTCTAGGAACTTAATCTTACTTTTAAGTTTTGAATGTACCCCAGAGTCCATGTGTTGGGAATTCATATGTTGATGGTATTCGGAGGTTGGGTTTGGGGAGGTGTGATGGCTTTTCTTAATTGTCAGCTTGACTACATCTGGGATTAATCAAACTCCAAGGGTCTGTGTACACCTGTGAAGGATTTTTTGCTTAATTAAATCATTTAAATTGGGAAGACCCAATTCTAATCCAGATCTTTTGAGGTAGGAAGATTCACTTTTAATCTTGGCCACACCCTCTGCTGGAAGCCTATATAAAGTACAAGGAAGAAGGAAGCTTTTGCTCTTGCTTGTTCTCCCTGGCAAGTTCATTTCTTCACTGGCATTAGAGCCAACTTCTTTGGGATTCTAGCATATTACTAAAGACCAGCTGAGATATCCAGCCTCGAGGACCAAACAACTATTGGATTTGTGGACTTTCTATTGGTGAACAGTCATTGTTGAATTAGCTGGGCCACAGTCTGTAAGTCATTCTAATAAATTGTTGTGTTGTGTGTGTGTGTTGTGTGCATTTATATCAATTCTGATCCTCTCAAGAACCCTGACCAAAACAGGAGGTAAATAAATTGATGTGGTTTGAAGTCTTCTCTGTTGCTTCCATGCAAAGGTTTATGTGATGAAAACTTGGTCACTAGCTGTTGGCATTGTTGAGTGGAGATTGGATCAGTAATATCATCAATAGGTTATCAATAAGCTCATGACTGAATTGGCTGTTGGGATGTGGGGCCAACACTTGCTTTGAGAATTCTGGAGTCTACCATTCACCTTTAGGATTCTATATCAATCAAACACCTTCTACTTGACACTAGCATCAACTCCAACCAAAACTGGTATCAAAACAAATAAGGGACCCAGATGGAGTAACTGAAAAACCCAAGAATGTCAGGTATGGTTAGAATCAGGGGCTGGAGAGATGGCTCAGAAGATTAGAGTACTAGTGCTTTTCCAGAGGACCTGGTTTGATTCCAAGCACTCACATGGTGGCACACAATCATCTGTAACTCCAGTTCCAGAGGATCTGATGCCCTCTTCTGGCCTCTGCAGGTACCAGGCACAAAAGCTTCAAAATTCACTTAAAAAACCTCTTCCTCTTGGGGGCTGGAGAGATGGCGTAGCAGTTGAGAGTACTGACATGACAGCTTATAACTGTCTGTAACTCACACATGTGGTACACCAGCATATATGCAGGCAAAACACACAAAACAAACACAATGATAACAAACTCTCCCTCTTCCCTATTTTAAATATCTTAATTCAACTTCTCACAGTTTCAAGCACAAATTACTCTGACATTGTTCCTATTGGCCATCTTTCTCTGCCTTGGTTTTCAATCATGTGTGTATGTGTGTGTGCATATGTATGCATTTGCATAATTACAGGTGAGCATATGTGTACATATGGAGGCCAGAGGTCAACATCAGGTGTCTTTTGCAATCACTTTATCCTATTTTGTGAGATAAAGAGTCTCATTGAACCCACAGCTCATCAATTCAGCTAGATTGGCTGGCCAGCAAGCCCCAGGGATCTCCCATCTCTATCCTCTGGGATTGCAGGTATGTACTCTTGTACCAACCATTTTTGAGTTGGGTGCTGAGTATCTGATTCAGTTCCTCATGCTTGCATGGCTAGGACTTTATCAACTGAACCATCTTTCCAATCCTCTAATCCATTCTTTACACACACACACACACAAATCTCATCATATCTCTCCCAGGATTTAAAGTCTTTGAATGATAACTGTGATGATTCATGTCAGTTGTCAACTCAATGGAATTTAGAATCACCACGGGTCAGGGAACTCTAGGCATTGTCTGTGAGGATTTTCTAGAGTGAGGTTGTAAGACCCAGCCTGTCAGTAAGTCATGCTATGGTCTCAGGTACCAAACTGCAGAAAGATAGCTGAACCCCAACATTCATTGCTCTCTGCTTCTTGATTGAAGATGCAATCTGATCAGCTGCCTCAAGCTCTGTTTTCTATGACTTCCTCACCATGATGGAACTGTGAACTGTATCCTTGCACTGTGAACCAACACAAACTTCCTGTCAGGCATTTGGTCACAGCAATGAGAAATGAAATTGATACAGCACCCCACCGTGAGCAGACTGTGGATTACATTCTCAGGCACCACATAACCACATAGGAGATGCTTCCTGATCTATTTTCCTCTGGGCATTGATCACTGCTAGTCTCCTTGGAACACACCATGATTCCTCATGTCTTTGCATAGCACACATGTTTTTTCCCCTCTCACCACTCATCAAAGCTCAGTTTGGGCATCACATCCTTAAATGTGTATGTGTATGTGTAGCCAATTCCTTCCCTAAATGATCTCTGTACAACACTTACAGCATCCTGAGAATATCTCTATTCTAGCAGATGCCGCTTTGCATGGTTGTCTCCTTTGCAAGGTTATAAGCTTCTTGAAGGCAAGGACCTCATGTTTGAATGCCTAGTTCTTGGTATGGTTTCTGATGTTCTGTCTGGGCTCTGCACATACTGAATGAATTGGATATTGCTAATTGCTACTGAATTCTCCAGGCCTCTTCTGGTTGCAAGTGATATCTAGTAGAAACTGGATTGGATATAGACATTTAAATGACATCATCAGAACCACACATTTCTTTTTTTGCTTGTTTGTTTGCATTTTTTTTTTTTTAATTTGAAACAGGATTCCTCTGTGTAGCAGCCCTGGCTATCTTGGAATTTTCTCTGTAGACCAGGCTGGCCTCAGATTCACAGAGATCCACCCGCCTCTGCATCCTGAGTGCTGGGATTAAAGGCGTGCACTACCACACCCAGCTAGGACCATGCCTTTCTAAGTTTTGCTTCCATCTTTCTTGGCTTTCATCTTTAGATGGGATCTCCGACTATCAGCAGCACTAGTCCACCAACTTAAAGATTCTAGTAAAAAGAGGCATTTCTTTTCTTTTAAAAATTGTTAGTATAGTGGTTTTTTTCAATTTCTTGATAATTTCATATATGCACACAATGCTTTGATCTAGTCTACACCCCATTCTCTCCCTTCCACTTCCTTCCCCACATTTCCTGTACCTTCCCAATTTCATGTGCTCCTATTTTTGGTTTTTGTCCACTAGTCCACTCAGAGCTCTCAGTATGAATATGGGTGTGGGGCCATCTACTGGAGTGTGGGCCGCCTCTCAGGCGCTGCTTCTCTGAAGAAAGGAGACTCTCCAGAGGAACTTTCTTTCCCCAGCCTTTTCAGTAGAAGCCACAGCACTGTTTTCCAGGGATGATTTATTCCTGTGCTTGGGGTGAGAGGGACAGCAACTTCATAACTTGTCTATTTCAGGATGTGGGGCAGGGGGATTGAATCATAGCCTTCCTGGAACATCTGGACTGGTGGGCCAGATGTGTTTCTCTGAACGAAAAGTGGAGTGCTTTTGTCAGAAACACACATGGTAAGTCAGAAGGAAGCTGAAATGTTTGCCTAGAAGTGTCAGGAGCTACTAGTAGTTTAAAATGTCCGATTACTTTTCATTGCAACCCAAAGCAAGTCTATTTCAGGGTTAACCAAACTAAGATTTGCCCAGTTTTACATACCTCATGAGTGGCGGAGTCAGATTCTTATCCTTTCGGTCTGACTCCAAATATTTTCCCTTTAAAAAGTTTTTATAAATGCAATCTCTATGCACACAAGAAATCCAAACAGTACAGAAAGGCATATGATGTAGAGGTAAGTAGAGTGCAAGTGCTGATGACAGCATGTCTTCCCACTGACCACCCTCAAAGGTCGGCCCACTTACAAGTTTTTACTGTACTACATTTTAATAAGTGAGGGCTAACTTGGCTTCACTTCTGAGGATCTCACCCAGTACTCAATAGGGTGTGGTCTTCCCATTCTGACCTATTTTTATTTCTGGATCTATGTAACATCCGGAAAGCATTCTTCTTCCTGTTTCTGGCAGTGGGCCACTTCTTATACTTGTGCAGATCAGAGCATGCACAGGGGCAGACACAATGATTCTGAAATTGTGATATCTCTTCTCTGTGTTGCATTTTCCTTCTGATATGCTGTTCTGCACATTTTGCCATTTTAAAGATTTCTTTTTTTTTGTTGTTTATTTTATAAATGATGAGTACACTGTAGCTGTATTCAGATACACACCAGAAGAGGGCATCGGATCCCGTTGCAGATGGTTGTGAGCCACCATGTGGTTGCTGGGAATTGAACTCAGGACCTTTGGAAGGACAGTCTTAACCACTGAGCCATCTCTCCAGTCCCCGATCTTTCTTAACAGTTACAGTTTCTTAACTGTGCCTGGTTCTTCCTCCCAGAATAGTGGACTGGACTCATCTGCAGACAGAAAGTCTGGGTTAATGCAACTTTCCCTGCATTTATTTCTCTTCTCTCAGAGATCAGTCCTACACTAGCTGATGCTTTATTCCTTTTCCCCTTTTCCTTTTTTTTTTTTTTTTGAGGCAGGGACTGCACTACTCCACTATGGCCCAAAATAGCACCACTTTTAGTAGTTTTTAAAAAATCCTTCCAGAGATGTTCTATGCATAAAAAGCACACACATTTCCTCTTTTTGTACAAATGGTACCCTTTGAAACATAAGACTTTTCACCTTAGTTTTAAATCACTTATTATCTTACAGATTGTTCCATATATATTGACCTCATTCTTTCAAAGGTAGAGCCTGCACTTCTAACCCCAACTCTGTTCTGTCTTAGTGAATGACAGCTTAGTGATTATTGGTTATAATTGGTGCTCAGTAAACAGTTGATGGGTTGAATATATTACACTGAAGTGGCCGGCCTCTTGAGCTCTGATGATGGAGAAAATGGATGTTTCATATTCATTTTGGGGGCCTCTGTGATCTACATGTCTCTGTCCTTTTTTTTTTTTTTTTATTACATTGAAAACATTTTTCTTTCCTTTTGGTTTGTGGTAAATTGAGGGCTAGAAATAGTTAAAGCACAGCTCTGGATTCTTTCATAGGAATTCAGTTTATACAATGATCTGAACCTATTGTATAAGGAACAGCATGCTAGTTCAGGAAGCACTCTAAGGTCATGGAAAATGTATGCTGCCTGACATCTAGAAGTCCAGCAAATGATTTTTCCATGAATTCAAAGTTCACTTTTATCTTGTGCAATTATTATCTAGTCTCTACATAAGTTGAATTTTGTTCCCTTCTAATTCATATCCCAGGGCCCTAACTCCCAATGAGACTATATTTGGAGTTGAGATCTTTTAAGAGGTAATTAAGGTTAAGTTAAGTCAAAAGAGTGGGACTCTAAAACGAATGATGCCGTTATAAGAAGGAAGTTATCTGGGGAAACTCACACAGAAGAAAGGGCATGTGAAGACACAGGTGATGACCTGCAAGATGAAGAAAGAAACTGGAAAGAAAAAAAGACAATGTCTGGGTTGGAGAGATGGCTCAGTGGTTAAGAGCACTGACTGCTCTTCCAGAGGCCCTGAGTTCAATTCCCAGCAACGACATGGTGGCTCACAACCATCTGTAATGGGATCTGATGCCCTCTTCTGGTGTGTCTGAAAAGAGCAACAGTGGATTCACATATATAGCTTAAATAAAAACAAGACAAAAATCTTTTAAAAAATAAAAAATAAAAAAAAAAAAAAAAAAAGGCAATGTCTCAAAAAAAAATGTGGCTAACAATTGAAAAAGACATCTGACCCTACTGTTTAATCTCTATATACAAGACTGGACTTCTTAGTCTCCCAAACTGAAGAAGTGAAGGTCTTTGTTTTAAGCCACACAATCTGTGGTATTTTGTTATGGTGATCATATAGAACAAGCTTTTCTTCCTATAAGAACGTGGTCAAATGTCTATATAAGCCCCAGTTGAGTGATAGTAGAGATATATTAATTCACTTACAAAGGAAAGATATTAGAAATACCCTAAATATTCATTATTAAAACAATAGTTAGATGAGGAAAGATTAGTATACAGTATTGATGCATAACTTCTAAAAGTGCATGCGTGCGTGTGTGTGTGTGTGTGTGTGTGTGTGTGTGTGTGTGAAGAAGGTTAACATGACTTCACTGCAAGCCAACTGTGTTACTTTCTCTTGTAATATTACAAGGTATTATGTTGATGTTGGTTACTCTCCAGAACTTGATGGTAAGATTCTATTGCTGAAGAAACCACACACCTGAGTCAATAGAACATGGAGAAATAAAGCTGTTATTGACTTGAAAGCTTCGTCCTTACTGGCTAGTATTCACAGTACTGGGCTCTGCTGTACATATTATTGAAGGAGAAAAGTGATCACCAATCTTCCCCACTTGTGAACAGTAATAACCTGCTTGGCAAGATATGCCTATTGATGCAGCAGTGGCATGTGTGCCATGAGAGTAACAAATCACTTGCTCTGGCTGTGATTAAGTTCCACTCCATAAGGTGGAACCCATACCAGTTATTAGAGCCAAGAATCTGTGGTTAGAGGGGTCATAGACCACAGGGGAGAACCAACAACTGTTTCTCTGCTTATAGGACGTAGGATTAAATCCACATATTTTAAATATACAAGCCAATGACTTTTCTTTGAGATGGAATCTTGCTGTGGTACACAGACAGGCCTGAAATTTACTGTGTGTGGTGGTTTGAATGTGCTTGGTCCAGGGAGCAGCACGGTTAGGAAGTGTGGCCTTGTTGGAGGAAGTGTGTCACTCTGGGTGTGGGCTTTGAGGCCCTCTTCCTAGGTGCCTGTCAATCTTCTCCTGTCTGCCTTTGGAACAAGATGTAGAACCCTCAGCTCCTCTAGCATCATGCCTGCCTGGACTCTGCCATGCTTCTTTCCATGATGATAATGGACTGAACTTCAGAACTTGTAAGCCAGGCCCAATTAAATGTTGTCCTTTAAAAAAGTTGCCTTGGTCATGGGGTCTCTTTACAGCAATGGATACCCTAACTAAGATACTATGTAATCCCAAACTGGCCTGAAATGGGGGATTCTTCTGCCTTTGTCTCCTGAATGCTGAGATTTGACTGTTGTAATAGGGGGTAGTGAGACCTTATAGTTGTATGATTATATATGTGCATTGCATGTTGGTACACATGAACATATGCTCATATGTAGAGGTTGGACACTGATGTCAGATGCCATTTTCAGTTGTTAGCCACATAATTCTTTGACACATTGTCTTTTACTGAGTCTGGAGCTCACTGATATGGGCAGGCTTGCTAGTAAATAAGCCTCAGAGAGTCCCTGTCTCTGCTTCTACATACATCATCACTCCCAGCTATATACATGGGGATACATTGGGGATCTGAACTTAGTCATCTCCCCATTCCAAAGAACCTATATTTTTAAAATTTCATTTTCCCTATGACAACAATGTTGAGATATTTTTACTTACATATTTGCCAGCTGTGTTTCATTTTATGTGAACCTTTGTACATTTTGGCCTATTTTAATTGTGTTAATCTTATTATTAGAGTGCAAGTGTTTTTCAGATGGGTACTACACACACACACACACACACACACACACACACATACATACATGCATACATATATACTTACATACATACATATATACATATCTATCTATGTCTTGCCTTCATTTCTATTTTTAAATGCTATCTCAAAGAATAGAGGACTTTAATTTTGAGCTAGTTCAATTTATTGATTTCTTTCTTTTAGAATACATGCTTTTGGATATTAAGAATTCTTTGCCTATATTAAGGGCAGAGACTCTTTTACTCCTGTTTTCTTCTACAAGTTTTTTAGTCTAGTTTGTCTTGGGATCAATTTTAAGTTCGTTTCTGTTTATAGTGTAAGGCAAATTTCATGGTTTAATTTTTTTCTTTGTGGGTATTCAATTGTCCTAGCAGCTTTTGGGAATCTTTTCCTATTGGATTGCCTGGGCATCTTTGTCAAAAATCAATTGACCATAGATGAGTGGGTTTATTTCTGGACTCTTTATTCTGTTCCATTGATCCATATGTCTACCCTCTGTTAATAGCACACTGTCCTTATTACTGTAGCTTTATAGTAAATCTTAGAATAGTATAGTTCTTACATTATTTTAAGATGTAGTGTAGGAGGAGATAGTCCCAGTCCTCCAGATTTGTTATTCTTTCTCAAAGGCATTTGAGTTATTTTAAGTCCAAAACATTTACATATAGATTTTATTATTGGCTCATCAACTTTTCCTTTAAAAAAGACCTGTTTGCTCTGCGATTGAGATTATACTGAATTGATGCCTGTTGGAAAGCATTGACACACCAGTCTTGACAGACAGTACTCAGAGATAGAGACATTACATGTACCTTCATTAATTTAGGTCTTTTAGTTTTTTCAGAATATTTTCACACTGTTTTGTGGGTTTTTTTTTTTTGTTGTTGTTGTATGGAGTTTGCACATTTTTACTAATTCATCCACAATGTTTAATGTTTTCTGATGCTGCCAGAAGTGATATTTGCGGTAACCAGCCTGCAAAGTACCCCCCCCATGACCCATCCCTTATGGGATTTTTGTCTTGTATAGTTGCTTTTCCACATGCAGTCCGTGTGACCAGTAGAATGTGGCTGAAGGGCTGGAATGTTTTCTGTGAGACTCAGTGTTAAAGAGGCCCATGGCTCCTGCTTTGTTTGGTGTTGGATTACACTCAGCAGAGGTGGGAGAAGCACTGTTGGAAGGTACCTTTGGGCTTTTTATGCAGACTCTCATATCACTTGTGTCAGATAGTAATGTGTGTTACTTTTTACCAAATTTGGATGCCTAATCAAAGTGCTTGGAAGTTTCATGATAATGTTGTGTAATAGGTGAGAGCAAACACTCATTTAAATTATTTTGTTAGTACTTCTATGAATGCTGTGCGCATGAGTGCGTACGCATGTGCATCTGAAGGTATACCACGGCATTGTGGAGGTCAGAATGCAAGAGCTGGTTGTCTCCTTCTACCATGTGGCTTTCAGGGCTTGAACTCCAGTTCTAAGGCTCAACTGCCGGCAATATTTGCCCTCTGATCCATCTCGCCAGTCCCGAGAACAGACATTCTTACCATGTTCTTGACCTTAATGGGGAAGTGTTCACTGTCTGCCCATATGAGTGATGTTAACTGTAGGTTCTCCTGAGATGTCTGTCATCAATATGAGGAAGTAGTTTTCTTTCTGTTTTGAGATTATTTGAACTTTTATTGATTTGTTTGTTTATTTAATTTAGATTATATCGTCTTTGTGGGTAAGAAGACCGAGACAGTCCACATATAAACTCAACGGTAAAGCTATGCTTACAGCTGACTTCATATCTTAGATTGTAGAATGTTAGCACACAGTGTTCTTAGAGTAAGGCCTGAGGAACTTAGTTGAAGATAAAATATTAACAGAAACCTGATACAAAATACTCAAATTTGGAGAATTGCATTTCACAGAAAAATACCCAAACTTTTCTTCCAAAGCAAGTAAGCCAAAATACCTTATGTAGATTACTGACAAGTCATGACTCAAACCTTTTTGGAATTCAAGTTTCATATACAAAGACACTTTCAGAATGCCTTTACAAGTAACAGAGCAGTCCCTTATAACTTGTAGTTGCTTTTTGCTTTTAGTTCCTCATCATACATAGCTGTCTAAGTATTGATGAAAGACTCCAGAGAGAAGGCATTTGTAACTTTTAAATTATCTTTCTGAATAGTATGACAAAAATTTCCGTGTTCTATTGAGGATATCAATTATTGTCTTCATTCAATATATTTATGCTGTATATAACTTGCTTGGTATTTATCTAAGTTAACAAACATCATGACTTTACAGTGGTTTTATACAAGAATTGGTGTCATCTTCAGTTTCAGGCATCCACTGGGGATCCATGACAAGTAGGAGGGAACTACTGTAGTAATTAATATAAGTCTTTAACCCATAGACATTTTATTGTTTCTGGTGCATCTTCTTCTGCAATTCTTCAAGAGCTGCTTCTTTTTCTCTGAGAATTTGCTTAAGTCTTCTTGTTTTTTCATCTCTGATGGTTTCTTTTTCTCTTAGAATTTGCTTAAGTCTTCTTGTTTTTTCATCTCTGATGGTTTCTTCTAGTTCTGGTGGGGTCACTGGAAGAATATCTTCAGTATAGTTCTTTTTAAAATAATTACTTTGCTCAAAAGATGTGCTTGAACTCAATGTGCCATTTCCCTGCTGCTCATGAGAGCGGTGTTCTGCCTTGGTTCTCTTGTCTTCCCTGGTTGTGCTATGGCTTGTGACAATGTTATGTTGTGAGATGGTAAAATATTGATGTTGGTGAGTACAACTAAGGAGTTGGGAACTAGCAACGTCAGTTTCATTCATGACGTTCATGGTGTTCATGACTGTGGCACCAGCACTCTCCATTTTTCTCCTTTTTGTGTAATCCATCTTCTTCATGGTTTTTGCTTTTCTTAGAAAAACTCTGTTTTTTCCTTCTTCCTTCACCACAAAGTCTGCATCTTTGTAAGAACTACTTTTCACCAAACTGTTAAGGGAATCAAAACCTTTTCTAGAGCCCAGATGGTCAGGAATTCAAATAAGACATACTCTCGAGTCTTCAGTGAGACCAAATATCCTTTTAAATTCAGCATCATTCTTCAGATATGATGCCTTAGCATGGCTTCCTTGAGACTATTTCTTGTTACTTCTTTCTTGAATATCCTTTTAAAATATTGAT